>PVLC010007570.1:22500-62712 GCA_004027655.1 Graphiurus murinus | reverse complement strand
CGGTACTGGGGATTGAACTCAGGGGCATTCTACCTCCGAGCTATAGCCCCAGCCCTATTTTTTATTCTTTATTTTGAAACCGAGTCTCACTAAGTTGCGGAGGGCCTCACTAGGTAGCTGAGGCTGGCCGCGAACCCGGATCCTCCGGTCTCAGCCTCCCGAATGCTGGGATTACAAGCGTGCGCCACCACGCCCGGCTTAAAAGCTGGTTTCTTGAAAAAATAAACAAGATAGATAAACCATTGGCCAACCTAACCAAAAGAAAGAGAGAATCAACCCAAATTACCAAAATACGAGATGAAAAAGGTGATATTACCACCGACATTGTGGAAATATAGAGGATCATCAGAAACTATTTTGAAAAACTATACTCCAACAAAATGGAAAATCTAGAAGAAATTGACAAATTTCTAGATACATATAACCTTCCTAAATTGAGTCAAAAAGATATAGAAAACTTAACTAGACCAATAACAATCAAAGAAATAGAAACAGCAATAAAGAGTTTGCCATCAAGCAAAAGCCCAGGGCCGGATGGTTTTCCAAGTGAATTTTATAAAACATTTATAGAAGAGCTAATCCCAATACTCCTCAAGCTATTCCGTGAGATAGAAAGAAATGGGACTCTCCCAAACACATTCTATGAAGCCAACATCGCATTAATACCAAAGCCAAATAGAGACAGCTCAAGAAAAGAAAACTATAGGCCTATATCATTGATGAACTTAGATGCAAAACTGCTAAACAAAATACTAGCAATGTGCATTCACAACCACATCAAGAAAATTATACACCATGACCAAGTTGGGTTCATCCCAGGGATGCAAGGCTGGTTCAACATACGAAAAACAATCCATGTAATTCACCACATAAACAGAATCAAAGACAAAAACCACATGATTATCTCAATTGATGCTGAAAAAGCATTTGACAAGATCCAACACCCATTCATGCTAAAAGCACTTCAGAGAATCGGAATAGAAGGAACATACCTCAAAATCATAGAGGCAATAAACAATAGGCCAACAGCCAATATCATGTTAAATGGAGAAAAACTGCAAGAATTCCAACTGAAAACAGGAACAAGACAAGGATGTCCATTATCACCTCTTCTGTTCAACATAGTACTTGAGACTCTAGCCAGAGCAATAAGGAAAGAGAAGGAAACCAAAGGGGTAAAAATAGGGAAAGAAGAAGTAAAACTATCCCTTTTGGCAGATGACATGATACTAAGAAGACCCAACAAACTCAACCAAAAAACTTATAGAACTGATCAACAAATTCAGCAAAGTGTCTGGATACAAAATCAATCTTCAAAAAATCAGAAGCTTTCCTATATGCCAACCATAAATCCACTGAAAAAGAAATCCAGAAAACAATTCCACTCACAATAGCACCCCCCAAAAACAAAATTCTTAGGTATAAACCTAACCAAAGAGGTAAAAGACCTCTATAAGGGAAACTATAAAAAGTTGAAAAAAGAAATCGATGAAGAACTTAGAAGATGGAAAGATCTACCATGCTCTTGGATAGGCAGAATAAATATCATCAAAATGGCCATCCTTCCAAAAATGATCTACAAATTCAATGCAATTCCCATGAAATTACCAAGGTCACTCCTCACAGACATAGAAAAATCATTCCTTAAATTCATTTGGAACAACAAAAAGCCCAGAATAGCCAAAGTAGTTTTTAGTAACAAGAACCATGCAGGAGGTATCACAATACCTGACTTCAAACTCTACTACAAAGCCACAGTAGTAAAAACAGCATAGTATTGGCACAAAAACAGACACATAGACCAATGGAGCAGAATAGAAGATTCAGAAACAGACCCACGTGCTTACAGTCAACTGATTTTTGACAAAGGAACCAAAAACATACACTGGAAAAAAGATAGCCTCTTTAACAAATGGTGTTGGCAAAACTGGTTAACCATATGCAGTAAAAGATAAATAAATCCCACTTTCTCATCCTGCACAAGAGTCAACTCAAGGTGGATCAAAGACCTGGAAGTTAGGCTGGAGACCTTGCAGCTACTTGAAGAGGGCATAGGCCCAACACTTCAACATATAGGCACAGGTAAAAACTTTCTCAACAAGACCCCAAAAGCACAAGCAACTCAAAGGAAAATCAATACATGGGATTGCATTAAACTGAAGAGTTTCTGTGCAGCAAAGGAAACTATCAAGAACCTCAACAGAGAGCCCACAGTGTGGGAGAAAATTTTTCCCAGCTACTCTTCTGATAGAGGACTAATAACTAGAATCTACAGAAAACTCAAGAAACTCACAGCTAAGAAAACAAGTAACCCAATCAAAAAATGTGCAAAATATTTAAATAGACACTTCACAAAAGAAGATATACAAATGGCCAATAAATATATGAGGAAATGTTCAACATCATTAGCAATCAGAAAGATGCAAATCAAAACTACCTTGAGATTTCACCTAACTCAATCAGAATGGCTATCATCAAGAACACAAACAACAACGAATGCTGGTGAGGGTGTAGAGAAGTTTGAACCCTAATACTTTGCTGGTGGGATTGCTAATTAGTGCAACCACTTTGGAAAACAGTATAGAGGATCCTCAGACAAATGGGAATGAACCTACCATATGACCCAGCAATACCAATTCTAGGTATCTACCCAAAAGAATGGAAACCAAACTATCAGACCAATTCATGTGTATCTATGTTCATAGCTGCACAATTTACAATTGCCAAACTATGGAACCAGCAAAGATGTCCATCAACAGATGAATGGACTATAAAACTATGGGATATGTACACAATGGAATTTTACTCAGCCATAAAGAACAAAAGCATGTTATTTGCAGGGAAATGGATGGAACTGGAAAACATTTTGTTAAGTGAGATTAGTCAGTCACAAAAAATAAAAATCCTATGCTGTCCCTAATATGTGGAAGCTAGGGAGAAAATGGGACATAAGAGGGACTCCAGATGAAGAAGGAGAAACCTTAGGTGAGCAAAGAACTTGACTTAAAGGAAGGTGGGACACCCTAATGAGCATGATGTACTTTCAGGAACACATCAAAGGCAATCACTAAACTGAACTTGAGAAGGAGGGAGTGGGGTGGGAATTGGGGAAGGGTTAAATGAGAAATGAGTGCATGTATGCTTTTACCAGCTTGTACCTAACAAAGATGTATGATTATAGTGCACCAATTAAAAATAAATACATTTTAAAAAGAGAGGTTTCTGATAAGGTTTTTACTTAAAAATTCGTCCTGATTCTTTTAAACCATGCTGTTACATTGGTGAAGTCATGGGAAAATGGTTAAGAGAGCAGGTGGAAGAGCTCCAATGCCTGGGTTCCAATCTCAGCTCTATCCTTTCCTAGCTGTGTGACCTGCAGCAAATTGGCTAAGCAGTCTCATGTCACAGTTTACCATGGGTTAACTCTTAAAGCTTCCTTTTTTTCAAGTGACACATGCCCCTTTCACTTACATTTCATTGGCCAAAGGCAGTGGTCCAGTCTAACATCAACAGGATAAGAATATTTAATTGTCTTGCAGAGGAGCAGCAAAAGTCACAAGATTATGCCTGATTTTTTTTTTTACCCCTTTCAGGGAGTGATAGCAAATGAAAAATCCTCATTAACACCTAGAAGGAAAAGACAAGAGAATTATAGCCCTTCAATCTCATTAGAATGGCAATAATCAAGAATACAAACAATAGTAAATGCTCTTGAGGATGTGGGGAAATAGGAACTCATATACACTGTTGGTGAGATTGCAAATTAGTGCAGCTGCTATAGAGATCAGTGTGGAGTTTCCTCAGATGACCACCATATGATCCAGCTATACTACTCCTGAGTATCTTTCCAAAGGAATTGAAGTCAGAATGTTATAGTGATACATGCATATCCATGTTTATAGCGGCATAATTCACAATAGCCAAATTATGGAACCAGCCTAGATGTCCATCAACAGGTGAATGGATTACAAAATGTGGTATCCACACACTGGAATTTTGCTCCACCATAAAGGAAAGCAAAATTATGTTATTTGCAGGAAAATAGATGGAACTACAGAATATTATGCTAAGTGAAATTAGCCTGTCACAGAAAGTGAAGGGTCATATGTTTTCTCTCATATACAGAAGTTAGGAAGAAAATGGGATACAAAAGGGAATTCATATAAAGGAGGAGAAACCCAAGTGGAGCAATGGAGGGACTTGTGGGGGAGGGGAGGAAACGTGATGAAGAAAATACTTCAAATGATGCTATACACAGATAGGAAAATATCAGTGCCAATCTCAGTACCATGTACAGGGAAGGGGAGGGAGTCGGGTGGGATCTGAGGGAAGCTCACCAAGTGCTGTGTACATGTGTGTCTCCATCACTCTGAACTTCATTATGATGTATGATTACAATGTACCAACAAAAGTATATTTAAAAAGGAATTTTTGCACCTATTAAAAAAGAGAGAATGGCTTTCCGATACTAGGTTTTTAGATTGCATGATTCTAGCGAACTTATTTTGGGGGCATGAGTTTCTGTGGGTTTAGTGCCTGGGTTTTAGAATAGCCAGCCACTCTCTAGGGTTCTCCCCTGGCTGTCTCTCCAGCACGCTGCAGCCACTCTGCAGCCACTCTGCCACTCATCTTTTTCCCCTGGATCTCATAATTTTTCTAGGTAGACCAGTTGTCATCCACTTGACTCCCAGTCATGTTGTGAGGATTAATGAGTTAAAGTTTGTAAAATGTCTCCAGCTCCCCAAAGTGATAAATAGAAGGCATAATTATTGGTATTTTCTCATCTTTGTCTAGACTTGAAAGGCCTTTCGAGTCACCTTTGAGATTTTGACATAAGCCAGCTATGGTGGTGAATTTAATTTGTTTTACCTCCCTTCTCTTTGACATTTCTCTACCCTCACCCCATTGCAGTGACTTTAAAGAAAGCATGTCAACCTTAACCTTTCATGTCTCCATCTGCTGAGATTTTGGGCTCATCTTATTGTTTTGTATATTTTATCTTGCCATTTATACGAGTGTGCTCTTGGAGTTATGCTATTAGCTAAATAACACAGAGGCATAAAGGTCAACCTATACTTACGTGCTTATTCTGTACAGTGTCTGGTGGGTTCATGGGGGTGGCTCAGTGATTAACCAATATTATTCACAAACGCAAGCTTCCGGTGAGCTCTCAATCTGAAAGTCTCACTACTAATTTATGAGTTCAAAACAAATGTTTATTAATTTATTCAGTGCATTAGCATGCAGGTACTTTCCATCCCTGACTTTGATGGGCTAGCATATGTAGAGAGAAGAGTTGGGAGAGAGGAATAATATATGTACTAGTTGTCATTTTAGGGCTATCATTTAAGTTAGCACTATTGTGTCCACTGTGAGTTTGCCTTTGGGGCACAGAAATAAATAATACTTCTCCACCCAGGCAAATTTGGTTTCTCTCAAGAACATGCAAATAGATGACTTCTGCTTTCACATCTTTTCTCATGGACACTGGAAGAGCAGACTCTTCTGCATATTCATGTTTTTTTCCTTGAAACTTTTTTTTTGGTACTAGGGATTGAACCCAAGGGCATTCTCCATCTGGGCTATACTCCCAGACCTATTTTATTTTTTTGTTTTGAAACAGGGTCTTGCTAGGTTGCAGAAAGTCTTGCTAAGTTGCTCAGGCTGATCTGGAACCTGGGATTTTCCTGTCTCAGCCTCCCAAGTACGGGGATTACAGGCATGCACCACCACCACACCCAGCTCTCTACCTTAAATCTTGTCTTTGCAAAGCCCATTCACATTAGTCCACCTCACTTCAATAATGAATTATCTGGCTTTCATTTAGCACTAATGAAGGCAGGTTGGCTTGGTAGTTCCATAAAAGAGCTAGGTCATGTAAAGCCTCATACAGTGAGGCTCAGGAAAATTTGAATCAGAAAGATGGGGGTTCAGGTTTTGGTTCATTCCTCTAGCCAGTCAACAAACATTTATAATGGGCTTATTAGGTGCAGCACTATTTGCCAAACTGGCTGGTACTACCTATCTAGCATCCAGTGAGTTTTTGACTCATGGCAGTTTATTCATGACATAGTGATTCAATATAGAAATGGGAGAAGCTGTGGATTTCTTTTGTCAATCACCTTTGATTGGTGTGTACAGATTATAGGCTGGTCATGGGTTAGGCCTTCCTAGGATGAAATAATGTATATGTGTTCATTTTCTAATTCACAAGCATTTTTTTTAAGAGTTTGAAATTGGATGCACCATTAAAATTCTGTTTTCTTAGGCTGACCAACGTCTTTTGTTCCTTGGCTGGAAAACTTGTTTAAAAGCTGAACAATATTAATGACAATGGGCCTCATTAATCATTACTCAGCTTTGGTTAAATAGGCATTCTAAATTGCTCAATGCATTATTCTGTTTATGCTTTCCAATTCTCTGTAGTCGATCTTCGGTAAGTGACGTACCTTCTCAGAATCCTAGTTTCTTTACCTATGCAGTACATATGATCTTGGTTACCTTTCAGGGTTGCTGTAAAGACTAAATGAAGCCAGGCAGTCCTGAGACAAGTATTAATTGAGCACCCCCTTGGTGTCAGGCATGGAGCCAGCTCCTAAGGCTACATAAACAAATCTGATATTGTCCCTGTGGTCTTGGAAATTACAGTATAGGGAGGGAAACAGAAATGAAATAATACAGATTACTATTAATTACAGCCATGGCCAGTACTACAAAGTAAAAATAGAGACTGATATTGACAAAGATCCTTTGCTTGACTAAACTCCTAAACCGTCTCCCAGGGCCTTCCATGTACTTCCTTATAAAATTGAGTTTTAGCAAGAACTCTGTCAAGTCAGTTTGGAAAAACCCCACCCTCCATATCTGATTATTCTTGATATCTAGTTGGGATCTTCATCCTCCACCACACAATCTCAATCTCCTGGTGATGTCCAATTACCTGGGCGTGTCTTCTGCAAGAATCTAAGTTTGTTTAGCCAGAGTCCTCCTTATTACTGATGTTTACTCTTAGTAATCTTCCATTCCACCCATTCCCACCATCTTCCTTGGCTATAAATTCCTTCCTTCTCATGCTGTATTTGGAATTGAGCTCCGTTCTACTGAGGTATCTTTTCTCTTATTGCTAGAGTCCCGAGTAAACTCTGTTTTACTGCTTGAACTCCTGTCTGGCTCTGGGTTCCTTTTGTCACTATGAGGGAGTATTGTAGGGAAACTGAGCAAGACCTTGAAGTCAGGGATGGAAACTCCCATGGATAGCGAACTGCAAGCTAAGAGCTGAGGATGAGAAGGAGTGAGCAGGAGAGATTCAGGGAAGAGCAGTTCAGGCAGAGGAAATAAGCTGAGATGAGGAAGGGTTTGGTGCCCCGAGGATCTGGTGGGATTTCAGCAAGCAGGAGTGAGCAGGGTGCAGATGAGCTTGGGGCTTTGGAGGCTGAGAATTTTAAATCTACTTTAAGGTTGTAGAGACCACTGAAACATTTTAAGCAGCTTTGAATTTCAGAACCTCTTTATTTGACTCTGATAACAGTGTGGAGGAAAGTTTAGGGGTTGAGAGTAGATGCAGGGAAACTAATTAGGAGGCTATCAAAGCTGTCCAGATAAGAAATGTTGGTGCTTTGGGGCTAGGGAGATATCTATCCATGGACAGAAAGAAAGGATGTATTGGCTATGGTAAATTAAGATGAAAGGTTAAGCATCACACCCAGGTTTTCTGATCTGAGCTACTATAGGATGTGTCAGTGGTATCTTTATTGAGAAATGGGCACTGGAGGAGGAAAAGGCTCAGGGTACACAGAATAGTAAGTTCAGTTTTAAATATGTCAAGTTTGAGTTGTCTTTCAAGACATCCAAGTAGAGACCACAGGTACACAGTGGACATATAAAAATCTAGAGCTGAGACATGAACTCTGGAGCTGGGCATAGTTGTGCACACCTGTAATCTCAGTACTTGGGAGTCTGAGACAGGAGGATTGCAGATTTGAGACCATCCTCAGCAACTTAGCGAGTCTCTTAGCAACCTAGTGAGACCCTGTTTCAAAACAGAAAATAAAAAGGGCATGTAGCTCAGAGGCAGATGCCCCTGGGTTCAATCTCCAGTACCTCCCTCCCATCTCATCATAAGCAGAGGTCATTAAAGTCATGGGATGGATGAAATGGCTTACATAAAGGACACAGAGTAAGGGAAGAGGACCAGGGCCACATTGTAAGAGACCCTCATCCTTAAAGGTTAAAAAGAGTAGGAAGGATAGGCTAAAGAGGCTAAAAAAGAATGGTAGAAAAGATAAGAGGGAAATTAATGTACTATCACAGGACCAAGCAAAGAGAGCCTTTAAGAAAAAAAAAAGAAAAAAGAAAGAAAACAGACATGATATTTTTAAGTGAGTATTTAGAAATGGAGAAAGTAGCTCAAGGGATATTTTTAAGATGATGGAAATATTCTATAATTAGATGGTGGTGATGATTGAATGGCTCTGTAAATTTATTTAAAAGAATTGGATCTTACCCTTAAAATGGACGGATTTTATGGTAAGTAAATTATACTTCAATAAGCTGTTAAAGAAAGAGAAAGAAGGCATGGTAATCATGTTGACATTTGAAGAGGGATCGAGACAGATGAAGACTAAGAAGTATCTTTCTTTTGTCACCTAAATGAGGCATTCTTTAGACAAGAAGGAATATACTTAGGAGTTGAAGACTGAATGGATGGTGAGGAGCGAAGATAGTGTGGACAACTCTTTGTAAATACTGAAAGTGCTTTGAAAATGCAAATCACATTATTTTTTGAAAATTTTTTAAAATTTAATTTTTTTTTTTTTTTTTTGGTACTGGGGATTGAACCAAGGCACATTCTACCATTCTGCCTCCCAGACCTTTTTTTTTCCTTTTTTAATTTTGAAACAGGGTCTTGCTAAGTTCCTGAGGCCTTCCTGGAACCAATGATACTCCTGTCTCAGCCTCCCAAGTAATGAGATTTCAGGCATATGCCACCATGCTAGGCTCTTGTATTGTTTTTGGAAAGCGTAACACACTCTTTCCCTAGAACAGTGATTTCCAAAGTAGGATGCTAGAAGAAATATTTGAACTCACAGATGTTAATTTCATCTGACTATGAGAAAATAGTCGGCTTTGCTTGTTTTTCATATGTAGATTGAGTTATGCTCTCCTTAGTCCAGGAACACTTTTTATGACCAATTATGTTGGGCGTTGTGGGGAAAATCTGGGGGTTTCTCACAGTAATGGGTGTGCATTGGCACTGAACTCATGAGATTGTTCACTTCTAGCAAAATGTTTTGTATTCCAATTTATGTCTGGAACATAAGAAAAGAAGGAATGTTCACAGGTTATGCTATTGGGCTTTAAAAGAACCTTCAATATATGGACAAGTTGTTAAAAAAAATGTTCCTATAAATAAACTGCATCATCAGAGAGAAGCTTAGTGATTTAACTATGAAGAACAAGAAAACACCTTCTTACCTTCTAATACAAATTCTCCGTCAGCCACATGATGACACCAAAACAATGATTTAATCTAATCAGAATCTAATCAGAAGCCACCAAAACACCAGAAGCAATTATGATTTGAAATATGAATCTCACTTGTAATTCTATTGTCACCAGCACTATTGTTACCAATGGTATTACCAAACTTTGTTCCATTTGTTTTCTATTGTATATATTGTGCCTTTGTGAACTGCATTTTCTAGCTAAAAGTAAAAATCTATAAATCAATTGGCCATTTTATGTATGTTCATGCACAAATGTGTCACAATAAATTCCACTATCATGTATAATCATAATGCACCAACAAAAAGATAAAATTTCTATAAATCTATTGAAGCCACCTATTGAAATAAACAGATCTTGGTAGCAAACCTTTAAATTGCTGAGTCATAAAGTGTTAAGGATTTAAAAAAAATCAAATATAACCAATGTACTCGCTCACATCAAAATTAATATTTTGTTCAGAGAAAAATAATGTAAAACAAATTTATGATATCTCGACCATTCTACTGTTTACTTCCTTTGTCAGCTCAGGGTAAAAACGGGGAAGGTAAAGTCTGTTTTGTATCCTTTCCTACCCCTTGCACATGTTTCATGAGTATTTTTTCTCTCTAACCTAACCTAACCTAACCTAACCTAACCTAACCTAACCTAACCTAACCTCCTTTATTCATGCTTCTCCCAATCCAACCTATATGTGCTCACTCCTGAGAGCAGCAGTCTTGCTAATTTCCCTGAACAACTATAGTAGATGTGGATGACAACAGCAACTCTTAGGCACCCCTTCAATATATCCTTTCCTGCCCTGCCTTAGAGTGTATAAGTTGACAGTACCTAGGAAATCATTAAAATTCTGCATAGCTGCTGATCTCCAAATTCCACTTGGAACTTAAAATGAAGACATTTTCATTGCAGGCTAGCAATGAAACTCAACCTTTTTTTTTTTTTTTTTTTTTTAAGATTGTCACCAGTCGGGCGTAGTGGCACACACTTGTAATTCCAGCATTTGGGAGGCTGAAACTGGAGGATCGGGGTTCGCGGCCAGCTTCAGCTACCTGGTGAGGCACTCCACAACTTAGTGAGACCCTGTTTCAAAATAAAGAATAATAAAAAAAATAGGGCTGGGGGTATAGCTTGGAGGTAGAATGCCCCTGAGTTCAATCCCCAGTACCACACACACACACACAAAAAGATTGTCACCTTGTTGATAATATAGAAAAAATTGGAACTATTTAAATATCTAACATTCAGAGTTAAATTATGCTACACACACATTCCCAGCCACTGGGAACAATGCTGTAGAAGAACATTTAGCGACCAAGCTAATTTTTTTTTTTTTTTTTCTGTACTGGGGATTGAACCGAGGGGCATTTCCACCTCTGAACTATACTCCCGGCCATATTTTTATTTTGAAACAGGGTCTCACTAAGTTGCAGAGGTCCTCACAAAGGAGCAGAGACTGGCTGTAAACCTGTGATCCTCAAGTACTAGTACTGGGATTACAAGTGTGCGCCACCACGCCTAGCCGAAAGTATTTTTGATGTATAACATTTAGTGAAAAAAAGCAGGATATAAAATATATGTATTTAATTCCATTGTTAGAAAAAATAAATATAAATAGAAAAAAGGCTAGAAGGACCTGCATGAGAACTTTATCTTTTGGTTAGGGTGTTCTGAGTAATTTTTAATTTCTTTTTTGTGGTTATCTAAATTCCTTACTCCTCTCCTCTCCTCTCCTCTCCTCTCCTCTCCTTTCCTTTCCTTTTCTTGGCACTAGAGATGGAACCCAGGAGCATTCTGCCTCTGAGCTACAGCCCCAAGCCTGTTTTATTTGTTATTTTGATATTGGGCCATGCTAAGTTACCATGCCCTGGCCTCAAACCTGTCATCCTTCTGTCTCAGCTTTCCAAGTACTTGGGTTACAGATAAGCATCACTACTTCCAGCTCCTTGTATTTTCTAGAAGGAACATAATGTGTTAACCTTTGTAATTAGGAAAGGTAAATTATTGATAAAAAGATCTCACCCTCTTTTTTCCTCCCTTCCCCTAAAGAAAGAGAAGTCAAGATGATTAGGAATCGCAGATCCATTGAGAGCATTGTTGAGAGCAAAATGGTCAGGATCACTGATGTTCAGATCCCTTCAAATAAAACCCAGGACCTCTTTCCAGAACAGCAGCAAGGGCCATAAGCACAGAGTCATCAACTGAGCACCTCTCAGTGCTTATACTACAGCCAATGATTTGATATCTCTGACCTCAAGAATTTCACATTCTAGTAAGCCAAGACAGTCAACTATAAATAAATAAATATGCCAAGTGTCAGGCATAAAAAGATCTATAGAAAAATATAACAGGCTAAGAATGATCAGTGGTCACCGTAGTGTGCTTGTACTTAAGGGCCCCCTTAGACAGGGAGATGGAGAGGGCGGACACCTGGAAGAAATGAGGACAGGACCATGGGGTTATCTGAGCGTCCAGGCTGGGGACACGGTCAGCAGAAAGGAGATCTGTGGAACTGGAGGGTGAGCAAGTGTGCACCGTGTCAGGAACTAGATCAGATAGGCACCCAGGGGTCACATCACCAAGAGTCTCGGGGGGTCATAAGGGCTTTGGATTTCATTGTGACATATTACACCCCAGAAGGGCTTGAAGCAGAAAAATGAAAAAGTTCTGAAAGGTTGACCCTGAATTCTCTGGGGATAAGAGACTGTGGAGGTGCAGGGGTGGAAACAGTGAGTCCAGTTAGAGTAACAGGACAATTATTCAATCACAGAGGAGAGTGAATTATCATAGGATCTCGCAATCCCATATCCAGGTGTAATACCTTAGAATTGAAAACAGACACTCAAACAGGTACTTGTACACCAACGTTCATAGCAGAATTATTCACAATGGTCAAAAGGTGGAAGCAACCCAAATGTTTATCAACAGATGCATGGATAAAAAAAATGTAGTATACACATACAATACAATATGCTTCAGCCTTAAAAAAGGAAGGAAATTCTAACACTTTTTTTTTTTCCGGAACTGGGGATTGAACCTGGGGCATTCTAACTTCAAGCTACGCCCCCAGCTCTGTTTTTTATTTTTTTTATTTTGAAACAGGGTCTCACTAAGTTGTGGAGAGCCTCATTAATAGCTGAGGCTGGCCTTGAACCCGGCTCCTCTGGTCTCAGCCTCCCAAGTACTGGGATTACAAGCATGTGCCACCATGCCCGGTGAAATTCCAACATATTTTAAGTGAAATAAACCAAACACAAAAAGGACAAAATATTGTATGATTCTACTGATATGAGGTTCCTAGGATAACCAGATTCATAAAGAGAAAGTAGAAGAGAAGTTACCAGGGCCTGGGGGTGGGGTAGTGGGTAGCGGTGATGGTTGTACAACATTGCGAATGCATTTAATGACACTGAATTGTACATTTAAAAATGGTTAAATAGTAATTTTTGTAATATATATGTGTGTATATATATGTATATATATGTATATATAGTATATATTTGCAACTCCATATATATGTATTTATTTATGGTACTAGGAATTGAACCCAGAGGCATTCTACCTCTGAGTTATACCCCTGCTCTTTTTATTTTTTATTTTGAAACAGAGTCTTCCCAAGTTACTGAATGAAGCTGGCCTCAAACCTGAGATCCTCCTATCTCAACCTCGTAAGTACTGGGATTACAGGCCCCTATGCCGGGTTTATGTACTATATATTTTACCACAGCTTAAAAATTATGACAGTGGCTTGAACTAAGAGACAGGCGAGGAGGAGGTTGTAGGAATTACTGGGTTTTGAATATAGATTGAAGATTAAGCCTATGGGATTTCCTGAGGGTTTAGATTTTATTTGCGAGAGCAAGAAAGAAATCAATGATAGTCCCAACTTTGTGAGCCTGAGCAACTGGAGCATGGAGTTTTCTTTCCCTGAGATGGGGGAGACTGGGGGAGAAGAAGAGAAAGGAATCAAAGGGAAAGTTTAGTTTCAGATGTGCTAAATGTGAGATGTGAAGTGAAAATAGTGAATTAGCTACATGCTAGTTATGGGCCCATCCAGGTGGGCCTTCCCTTCAGAAATTGGTTAGGATTTTGCCACAAGAAGCACAATATAGGGTCTGTTACTTACAGAACACCAATTAGTTTAATTATGTCAGGTTTTATTTGAATATAGCATATGAAACAAATAAACAGATCAATAGATAAGTAAATAAGTTAATAAGATAAACCAAACCCACTTTCCAGGACAATAGAGACAGAGCTGTGATATTCCTGTGATTATCCCTAATGCAGAATTTGTGGCTGTATAATCTGGGGCTAATTACACTTTTGAAATCAGTACAATGTGTTCATTATCTTTTATCATGAGATGGCCCTAATTCACTTGGTCCTTCAGAGGAAGTTTAATGGAAGAATCTCAGAGTCATCCTGATCTCCCTTACCTAACAATTAGGGTAATAGAAAACTCAAATCTCACCTGAGCTCCAAGTTGTTAAATACTTTAATTTTCATCTGTGTTTTGTGTTGGGAAATAATTTTAATATTAAAGGACAGCTGTAGACTGCTAATGACTTGAATACAGTTTGACTGTTTTCATGAAGTGCTCTGTGGGATGTCAGAATATTTAATTCAGGATGTTAAAAACATCCCAAAATGTCACAATAATTATATCACAGCAGGCAATTAAAACACTGGAAAATGCCAACTGACTAAGAGTGTTCCTTGTTATTTAGGAAACTATTAAGAACCTGACATATAAAGTAAAAAATGCTGGTTATAACTTTCTGTTTCAATAGACAATTTCATCATCTGGGATGAAATTGCTGCTTGATACCATCAGGGTCATGCTAAAAACGTAGCCTAGGGAAAAACTAAGGGAGAGGTTTCCATTTGATCTTTAGCTTCACACATTATAAAAAAAAAACATTGTTTGGTTTTACATATCATACCATATGTGCTGCAATACCCTTCACACAATGGCTGTGTTAATTATATCTCATGTTGGCAGCCTTAATTGATCTGATTTTACCATCTTAAATTATGAGCAATGGAACTATTTCCTCTTTTTTCAAGTCGTACTTTTCTAAATCCTAGTGGATTAACAATGTAATGCTGAAGACCAGGGGGAGGGCTTGCATAATCTCTGAGGATTAGAGTGTCATTCTCAGTGTGGGTGTTAAGAACTGACTACCATGAACTGTGAGCACCGAAGACAGAGTGTACCGAAGTCCCAAGAGTTTCAATGCGATTACGGGCACCTGGTTATCTTTGCTCTAAGTGCACAATTTGCCTGTGTAAATGTAACATTTGTAAGGACTGTATTTATGGACAAAGAACCCACAGAAACTCATTTTTAACCTGAAGATGCATTTCGAGGAACTAGGTCTGAGTTTAGAATGAGTCACTTGAAGGGTCAAATGTTATTTTTAACCGACACATTTAAGAAGGACTTGTTCAGATATATAGTTAGCACCATAGCATTCATAAAGAGTAAGAATTATTATAATTAGCATTTATTATGGATTTATGGGAAATATGGTGGAAGACAGCTGCCCTACCTTTAAGAAATGTATCTAAATGAGATAACATCATAGAATGCCAACATGAGAGTCCAGCAGAGAGAAGTTGCTTAAAACACTCTAGTTTTTTCTTTTCTTTTCTTTTTTTTTTTTTGTGGAAACAAACATCACCAGAAAGAACTATGGTGTAGAGGAGGTATTTCGTCTCAGTGCTAAAGGATAAATAAACGGAGTAGAAGAGGAAAATATTATCTTAGAATAATGTCCAAACACAGGGACAGATTTCAGTGTTTACATAACTTGGGGGTCTTCTTTTAAAAAGGAACTAAAAGCTATCATTACCAAAGTGAGCAACAAAAGTGAATATTTAAGAATGAGAAAACACAACAAAGAACACATTTCAAAATATGACAAATACTACCAACATCCCCAAATAAAGAAAAATAATATTTAGGGTTTTTTTTTTTTTTTTGTGTGTGTGTGTGTGTGTGGTACTGGGGATTGAACTCAGGGTCATTCTACCTTCGAGCTATATCCCCAGTCCTATTTTTTATTCTTTGTTTTGAAACAGGGTCTCACTAAGTTGCGGAGGGCCTCACTAGGTAGCTGAGGCTGGCTGTAAACCCGGATCCTCCAGTCTCAGCCTCCCAAATGCTGGGATTATAAGTGTGCACCACCACGCCTGGCTCTAATATTTAGTTTTTTATTAATTACCTATCTGCCACACTGCCACACCATTAGAATTCCTTCCTTCCTTCCTTCCTTCCTTCCTTCCTTCCTTCCTTCCTTCCTTCCTTCCTTCTTCCTTCCTTCCTTCCTCCCTTCCTCTTTCCTTTCTTTCCTTCCTACTAGGGATTGAATTCAGAGGTATTTTACCTCTGAGCTACACCTTCAGCCCAAATGTTTACTTGTTATTTGGAAACAGGTTCTCACTAGGTTGCTTAGAGCCTTATTAAGTTGCTGAGACTGGCTTCAAACCTGCTATCTTCCTGTCTCAGCTTCCCAAGTACTGAGATTACAGGTGTATGCTACTATGCCCGTATTTATTATTTTAGCTGCATATTTTTGATTATGTGTTCATGTGACAATGTTTTTATAAAATTTTCTTTTTATGTGTGTGTGTGTGGTACTGGGAATTAAACCCAGGGACTATGAGCTACACCCCAGGCCCTTTTTATCTTTTATTTTGAAAGAGGGTCTTGCTAAATTGCTGAGGTTCTCACCAAGTTGCTGAGGCTGGCCTTGAACCTAAGATCCTACTGTCTGAGCCTCCCAAGTACTGGGATTACAGGTGTGCCACCACATCTGGCTGATTTTGTAATATTTTCTATAGAGATGATACTTAAAATATGATTTTTTAACAAGATTGAGTTTTGAGAAAAGTTTCAGCTTCACAACTCATTATTTATATGATGTATAAATATTTAAGACTATTGTCAAATTTGGGGAAGTCTCTATTAAATTTTTCCAAATATGAATTGACAGATTTCAGAGCATTTCAAATTTTCTTTTTCAGTGACAAATCTACCATACTGGCAGAGTTAAGGCATGCAGTAAGCCATTTGTCCTTTTTTGCAGGGGAGTATTGAGTTAATTGTCATCTTTGTTGATGTAAGCATTTCATGTTAAATCAGCAAGAAATTTAAGCCCTTTCCCAATGTGTTCACATCATTTATTCCTCCTCCTCATTAATTGGATTAATAAAATATCCAAAAGCCTATTCATTACTTCTATTCAAAATTTATTTCTTCCTCTTAATCACTTCATTTGGTATGATCTGAAAGCTTTTCCTCTTAATCACTTCATTTGGTATGATCTGAAAGTCATAATAATTTCTGTTGATTTCATTCTGTATCTTTACTGCTTTTATTCCATATTTCATCATTTTATTTTGAAATTTACCAGTTATTTAAAAAGCAATTCAGAAGTGATAAGAAATAATACCCTTCATATGCACCCAAATTAGGAGTCTGTAATTCATAATTCCTGTAACAATTTCATGGAAATACCTTCCCAAATGGCAATAAAAATTGTGCATTTGAACTTTATAAAACACACCATTCTCTTCAGGGAGGAAGTCTTTCTTGCATGGAGATGGCTTACAATAAATTTACCATACTTGGAAATTACGGGGAACACTAAATTCAGACTGAATGTACAGCCAACTTGACTTCCCTTAGCTAGATCCCCTAAATACTGTAGCCACTTGATGCCAACTGACACTAGAGAATGTTTGAAGCAGGGGACATCAGAGTGGAATAGACAGCTGTCATTACCAATTGCAGTGGAAGAATCATCCTGTTTAAACAATTTTCAAAAGCAAGAGACTATGAGAACACCTTGACACCTTGCAAGGGCCCCTCCCGGGGCTTTGGAAGTGTTCCATGGAAGTGGAGGTCTTGAAGCTTAACCTTACTGTAATTCGGCCTCGGTCCAGTATAGTAATTTGTAATTTGGCATCTGCCAGCTTCCCCAGACCAACATCTCATCACTTTTCCCCCTTGCTTTCTCTGGCTGAGCCTTACTCAATTGCTTTCAGTTCCTTGAATCGGCTACACTCGGTCTTGCCCCAGGGCCTCACCAGTGCTGTCCTGTCTGGCTGAAAATCCATCCTTCACCTGTCACTTTCGGAACTCACCCTCACTACCAAGTCTGAGATTAATATCTATCTCCCTTATTCACAGAATCATCATCATCATCATCATCTTCATCACCAATAATTTATAATATCATGGTATGATGTAGTAAGAATAATAAAGACCTATATCATATCCAATTATTTAGAACACACACACACTTTCTCATTTGTACCTACTTCTGGAGGGATGTTGGTGAAGGGAGGGACTTGGTTTTCTTCTTTATTATAACTCCACTCCCAGGCACAGTTCCTAGAATGTTTAGTAAATATTTCCTGAGATGTCAAAGTGAAGAAGGTAGAGTATTCCAGACTGAGGGAATAATATCAACAAAAGTGGAAGTTTAGAGATAGCAGAGTATTTAAGAGTCTAAGCTCTGGAGCATAGATTTCCAAAGTCAGCAAAACTGTCCTCTGAGGTGGGGGCGCTGGGGTGACTGGGGCAAAGTGGGAGCCTCCTGTGCCATTGGGGATTTGAATAAAAATAAGGGTGTGGCAGAAGTGCCCAGTGGGTGTTGAGTAATTTTTTTTTTCCTGAAAATGGGGTAGAGAAGTAAGCTAATAAGTTTGGGGATCTATGTTCTGGTGCTTAAATTCTAGCCTCATCAGCTGCATGACCTTGGAAGTTACTTAATATTTCTGTGCCTAAGTTTCCTCACCTGGGAACTGGGGATAAGAGTAGTGCCAACCTCAGATGGGCTTTGCAAATTACATAGGTTAAAATGTGTATATGGCTTGGACAAATGTCTGATACAAAGTGAGCACCCAATAGATTTTACTTATTATGAAAATCCATGGCTTTGTTCCAGTCAAAAAGCTTACTTGTTTTAAACTAACCTGACATTTAGGAAACACCTGGTGAAGTATGAGCTAAAGGAACTTAGAGGTCATCAATCCAAACTCTTCATTTTGCAGAGGAAGGAATTTAATGCACAAAATATGATATGATTTTCCCTGAGATTCCTGAGCTAGCTGGGCAGGGCCAGGACTAGAACTCAGGACTTGAACCCTGCCAGATGAAGCTGCCTGGCGTGGTGAGTTTGGAGCCAGAGGCCTGCTGGTGCATGTCTTGAGTGACCTGGGATTTAAAGAGGTGAACTGTTCCTCTGAAGATTGTCATGCTTTGCTGCTATGTGAACTCTTGTCCAATCCGATGACTCCACACTGCACATTGCATTTAGCCACCTGGAACCAAGAATCTAGAAGAGCAAAAACAGCCTCACAGGAGACTCATAACTTGGGGTCCAGCCTGTGCTGTCTTTATTCAGACGTCAGAGAGGCCACACAATAGGTGGAAAGTTATCGAGGCGAGTCTAGATTCTGGCTCTTAGCCTCCAAGTCAAAAAGCCATACAAATTGACCCTCCTTAAGGGTCTCTTCCACTTCCTTATATAGACCACGACCCTGTGATCTAGAAGCTGCCAACTCTTTGTGGGATTTGAAATAAAGGCATGTAGGCTTCTGGAAGACTCAGTGTCTTTGGCTTCAGAGCTTGTCTGTTGGGACACACTACACTCAGTTAGAAAGAAGCAGTTCTTTCTGCAGGGTTCGATTCTGTGGCTGGCTTTAGAACTCATCTTAACGTCCTGCAACTATTTTGCATAGCCTGTAAATGCTGCTTACTAAGATAGCAGGAATTCCTATTCACACGTATTTCTGTCAAGAGAACTATTTATCATTTTTGCTTAAAGTAAGTGTTAGGGCCTCAATTAAATGGATTTGATCCACTTGGTTCTCTCAATGACTTTAAAGGGCTTCATTTAATTCAGGACTTTGAAAGATAAAAGATTGGTTGGTAAATGTGGAATGGACAATAAGCAAGTAACTATATCTGTTATGTCAAACTTATTTTTATAGACCCAAAACACTGCAAGTAATACAAGGATATCTATCTGTCTAAATATGTTTGAATATTATACCTGTATCATATAGATATTAAGTATGGGTATTATATTAAGCTATAGCTAGGTAGATAGATAGATAGATAGATAGATAGATAGATAGATAGATAGATAGATAGATGGATGACCAGAATTGGTGGCCAGGTCTGGTGTTGGCCTATTTTTCAGAGTTCTGGTCCGCAGGCAATGCCTTTGACAGGAAAGGTAATATATTTTTTGTTATTTCAGTTCATCTCTGTTTATTTAAATGATACTTTTTTTGTGGTACTGGGAATTGGACCTAGGGGCATTTTCCCTTTGAGTTACACCCCCCGGCTCATTTTATTTTTTGGTTAAAATTTTATTCTTTATTTTGAAACAGGGTCTCACTAAGTTGCGGAGTGCCTCACTAGGTAGCTGAGGCTGGCCTCCAACCCAGATCCTCCGGATCCTCCGGTCTCAGCCTCCCAAATGCTGGGATTACAAGCGTGTGCCACCATGCCCGGCTATATTTGAGTTTTTAAAGATTGTCCTTTTATTTTCACGGTGAGTCATGTTCTCCACTGGACTAATTGCTTTCTGGCATTAGAGTGTTTTTCCTCAGTGTAGAGTAACTTTAGTTGGTTAGTGTTCAATCTTTTGCATTAGTTAGAATTCAACTACTACTCATTGTCTTATCTAATTTTGTTCCTACTTTCTATTACATGAGTCTAAGCCATGGGAGAAACTACAAAGAGAGGAGATGCTCCAAGTTATACCTTTTTTCCTGTGATTGCTTGTGAACACATTATACTTTGCTGAAGTGGGTAGAGGTTTATATTCAACTCTGATTTGCAGCAGGACACATAAAACAAAGAACATGCTCAAGGCTAGGTTTCCTTAGAATACTGCTCCCTGTCACTCTAATATCCTTTCCTTTAAAAATATTTCCTGTCTCCCACAAGCAGTTAAATTCCCTCTGAAACAGATAACATTTAGAATGAAGAGCTATTCATGTGCTCTTAAGGCTTTTCCTGTTTAGAGTATCATTGCATTCTGTATGCGAATTATATCTAAATAAAGTTGCAGTTTCACTTTGGTATGTGAAGGCTGACTCATAAATATGACGACTAGTGATTCATTTGTTTGCATCTTATGTGTTTTTGCAACAAAATTCCACACACTACAGGTATGTGTGTGTGTGTGTGTGTGTGTGTGTGTGTGTGTACATATAAGTTTTGTTTGATTCTCTTCTGATTTTCACATTTGCCATTGATATAGCTGAGGTGTGCAAAATGACCACTGAATTATAGATTAGGAAACTGAAACTCAGAGAGCTAACTTGCCTTAGGCAGAAGTAAGTAGCAGAATTAGGGCTAAGGAGGTATTTGTGTCCCTATCATCACTTGTTTCTTCCTTCAGCAGTAAACCCCAGGTTTCATTTGGGGATCCATGCCTTCCCCAAATGTAGACCAGTTGGGACACCACCCTAGTTTCAGGCAGCCTTTTTTTTTTTTTTTTTTTTTTTTTTGCGGTACTGGGGATTGAACTCAGGGGCATTCTACCTCTGAGCTATACCCCCAGCCCTATTTTTTATTCTTTATTTTGAAACCGAGTCTCACTAAGTTGCAGAGTGTCTCCACGCCCGGCCCAAAGACAATCTTATCTCCATTGTCTGGCCTAGGTGACGAGTTCAGAGTAGACAAGCTACAGAGACAGACCCATCCAAAGGATTCCCAGACTTTGGGGGAGAGGTGTAGGAAATACATCCCCTTTTCTTCTGGGATTGGTGTTGGGAGGGGCTGGAGCTTCTTTCTATCACACAGAGTCTTGGATGAAAGCCACGAGAGCAGAAGGCAGTGTCAGATAAGAAGGAGAAGAGAAACCCCGAGTTGGCAATGCCGCTTGAGCTCCTGCAGCCAGCTGCACCTCCAAGCCAGCCTCACCTTTGGACCTTTTTAGTTCAGGGAGAAGCCCGTCTGCTCAAGCCTGTTTGGGTTGGGTTCTTAGTCCTAAACGGTATGACTATGTAGGTGAGCAAGTCACAGTTCCAGTTTTCAAGGTCTCCAATTTTCCAATTTGGAAAAACCCATGAGCTTTTATCATCCATTATAGCTATAAAGTCATGGCTCCATCTTGATCCCTGACGCGTCATCCCCAGAGCACCCTGAGAGGCACTGAGTGCTCTTTGGAGCCTGGCAATTTAGATTTACTCTTGGGTGTGGTGTTTCTTTATCCCCAGAAAATAGTTGGTATTCTCAGGGCTAAAAGAATCTAGGAAACATGTGTTGTAACCCAAGATTTTGGTTCAGAAATGCTAGAATGTCATCCTTTTAAATATTAATAAAACACTTTGAAGAACTCGGTCAAAATTTGACATTGGGAGAACCAGACTATATTCTTCTAGCTAGACAGGAATCTATGCATTGAATTCATATATTATTTTTTCATGAAATAATTTGTACATAAATGTATATAAATATAGCAAATTCTATATAAATATCATATGTAAATATAGTGTCTACATGATGTACTTACACAATTATATCAAGGTCACTCACTGAACTGAACCTGAGAGGGAGGGAGGGCGAGGGAATGGGGTGGGAATAGGGGAAGAAGTCAAATGAGAAATGTGTGCAAATATGTCGTTAACAATTTTTACCTAACAAAGATGTATGCTTACAATGCATGAATTACTACAATAAAAAAATATAGTGTCTATATAGATTATATAGTCTATATAGTGTCTATATAACTATAATATATAAATACCCACCATGATTTTAAATACAAAATAGTCATTTGAATGTGGTGTTTGTTGTTGCAATGTTAAGCAAAAATAATATATATAACATACATATATCATATATGTGTGGTTACCATTCTAGTTACTGTGCAGAGAAAGAAAAATAGTTTTATATTTCATAGATGTGTAGGAACTAGACTAATTAGTACATTACAAATGTATATCATCCTCTGAACTCACAAGAACTCACTAGAATAATGAGGGAGGGGCCACTTTTACACACTTCTCTCCTCTCAGAACGGAACTAAACCTTTAAAGTTGCCAAAGTGGCCAGGTCGGTTTGCTGAGTGATGGATAGAAGTAAATTGCTAATTGCTTTCTAGCCATATTTGTTGAATTGTGAGCTTTTATCCTATTGATTAAAAAAAAAAAGACATGGGCATCCTATGCAAATCCTCACAATAAACTAAATGTTTGGGGATTTCTAGAAAATGATTACTTATGGTTCCATCAGTGCACCAGGGTGTGTCATATTTCCATGGGTTTGCGTACACAATTCTCCCAGTATTCTGAATTTCTCTATCCTTGCAGGCCTTTTTAGATATATTTCAAGCACTGTGCTCCCCCGGGCTCCTCTTCTGAATGTTTGATTCCTTTCTCCATGGTCCCAGCACTGTGCCAGGTGTTTTACTGTAGAATCAGTCAAAATATATCGCAGTATTTCTCTGCCTTCCTGTCTCTATCAGCAGACTTTGAGGACCTTGGATTTAAGGACTTGCCTGACCTGGCAAGTGTCCAATACATATTTATTGGATGAACAAATATCATCAGTGACCTTCATTTGAGCAAACATTCTAACTATAATTATCATGGTCACTCTTCTGAACACCTCCTATTGGCCAGGCATTTTATGCACACTGTAATTTATTATAATTTAGTCTTTAGCCCTGCAAAATGTAGATTATTCCTCTCCCCATTTTAAGATGAGAAAACTGAGGCTCAGAGAGTTATAGAAGGTTGCCCAAGATGTTGCTAGTACGTGATTGTGAAGGCATTTAGGTCTGTGCTCTGTCCTTCCCATTATATCTCTAGCTTTGCTTGACATAGTTATTTAATTAAAACAATTCTAAAATGCTTCCTTTTAAACATTCCCTGAAGATTCCCTTGAGGGCTCTGCTTCCTGCTTGATTTGTGCTACCTGCTTCCGTCTGCGAAATCAAATAAGCCACTTTGTGCAGCTCCTTCCTCAGGAAATCTGGAAAACAGCGCTGTTCTTTCTAGGAACATGAACAATTCGTCTCCATTTACTGGTCCCGCTTAGGGACTGACTTTCAGTTTGACCCATTGCGACATAGGTTCCCTTGGGCTGGGGTTGTCAGCTTCGTACATATACAAAAGTTTTCATTGCCAGAAAATGGAAACAGGAAACAGGAGCAGATTTTTGGAAAGGATGATTTAGAAAGAACTTGTTTCAGTAATGGAGGCCAGACACTTTTATTAAGATTATCTGACTAATTCCAGTGCTTTGTTCTGCCAGGGCAGAGTTGGTCCACACCTGTTAGCTTCTGCAGTGCACTTTACCCCAGTGATTAGCAAACGCAGGTCTGGGAACTTGTCCTATACAAGGTTTTGATGAGGTTTTCACTAGTCTGAAGAGAAGCCAGAAACAAAGGGGCAGTGTCCTATGCATCTGACAGTGCTATATGCACAGGAATACCTCTCCCTTCTATCTCTGTCTCTCTCTCATTGGTTCCCTTTTTGATAAGATTTTTTTTATTCTGAGATTATGACCTTTTACCCATTTTATTTACATGAAAGTATCCTTTCTTATAAGGGATTATGGTGTGAGGAGAGGTTAGATAATTCTCTTAAATGTCTCCACCTGAGAGGATGAAAATGCTCACAAAGCCCTATCGCATTCCCCTGGATATCCAAACAAATTTCATGGGCCTATGAAATTCCAGAGTCCTGGAACCATCTCTCACTTCCTTTTTCCCTTGATTTTTTTTTTTGTTGTTTTTTTGGTCAGTCATAAAATAATAATTCTGTTCTCAAAGAGGGAAGACTTAGTGTTTTCAAAATGATTTCTTCCTCCGATTTCTTGCTTTGCCTGTTGTCTTTAACTGTCATTACTTGTTAGATATGATACCTTGTATCATAACCTACAGATTTATGTCCTAGCTATTGGAATGTAACTGCCCTTACCCAAGGTTAGAAGCATTGTCTTCTTTCTAAGTATTTGTTGGAATTTATACATAACAGTTGCTCAGTTATTTTAATAGTGATTTAGGGTCTGGAATTTGGGGCAGGTGCTAAAACTCAATAAGATAATAATGACAATAGATTGATATTTATTTCATGACTTCTAGATACCAGCTACTATTTAAAAAACTTGAAATAGAGCTGGGTGTGGTGGCGCACGCTTGTAATCCCAGCATTCGGGAGGCTGAGACTGGAGGATCCGGGTTCTCGGCCAGCCTCAGCTACCTAGTGAGGCACTCCACAACTTAGTGAGACTCGGTTTCAAAAATAAAGAATAGAGCCGGGCGTGGTGGCGCACGCTTGTAATCCCAGCATTCCGGAGGCTGAGACCGGAGGATCCGGGTTCGTGGCCAGCCTCAGCTACCTAGTGAGGCACTCCGCAACTTAGTGAGACTCGGTTTCAAAATAAAGAATAAAAAAAAATAGGGCTGGGGGTGTAGCTCGGAGGTAGAATGCCCCTGAGTTCAATCCCCAGTACCGCAAAAAAAAAAAAAAAAAAAAAAAAAAAAAAAAAAAATAGGGCTGGGGGTATAGCTCGGAGGTAGAATGCCCCTGAGTTCAATCCCTAGTACCGAAAAAAAAAAAAAAAAACTTGAAATATATGTAACTCATTTAATTCTCCCACCAGCCACAAGAAACATTTCATAGACATGCTTTTATTTTACAGGAGAGGAGACTGAGATATCCTGGGTTAAGTAACATGCTTAGAGTTGCATAGTTTTTACTTGACAATGGTGGGATTTGAATTTAGGTCATCTGACTGTGACTCTCTTCACAACCAACCACCACACCATGCTGCCTCTTGCATGAACAGATCTGAGAACCACATCTGGAGAGGAATAATGATGGCAGCAGTCACAATTGCAACTAGGATTAGGATGATCATAGGGCTGCAGGTGTGCTAAGGGTTACCTGTCACAATTACTCCATGCTCACAATGACGTCATGCAATTGAGAGTTCCTGTGATCCCTGTTTTACAGATGAGGAAACTGAGGCACAGAGGTTTTGTGTGGATTGCCCAGGACTGGAGAGTGGCAGAATCAAAACTCAAGCACAGCTTTGACTGCAAACCCTATGAGCAATGATGATGTGCTTGGATGAGGGTAGGATTTGGGGTAGGAAAATTCGGCCTCTAGGACCTGTCTGAGACTGTTGCATCCTCTACAAGGAGGAAGATATGTATGTAAGGTGCTTAGTAAACAATATGGTGTTGCTTAACTGTGATTTATTAATGAATGTGTCAGAAGCTGGGCCCATTCCTGAATTCTCTAAGCAACTCTGTAGATCCCAAATGTTCATTGTCCTTCTGCTCAATTCCCTTGTTAGCACCCCACGCTAGTAGGCACCTCCGGAAGGCTTGGGCTCCTGATCCTGAAGAGCTCTAGGAACGTTATTTTGAGCTGTTGATCACCTATGGCCACAGAAAGAAAATCAAAGCTGACAAGCACTGTGCTCATTAGGAAGATGCTCCAGTTTTATCCACCACAAAGATATTGGGGAAAGATATTTATAGCTGACCTTTCAAGATTAATAATTCCGATGAAAGAGAAACTGTGGTATTCAAAACAATTAAAAATAGTTCTGACTATGAAAGGAAATAATTATTTTCCTGTTTGTCACACTTATTAAGAATTTAATAAAGAGCATTGCATATCTATCACACTTCAAAGAAAGTAACCAATAATATAAAATCCATTCAGTCTGCTTCTTTAAAATTAGATGTACGACATTCTTATGACTCCTAATTATTTTGATATATTTTAAAAAATGTATGCATTAATTTCATAATTTGAGAAAGTAAAATTCCATAACAACCAGCTAATAAGAACTCAAAATGGGGTATTTTAAGCATATTAAAATCAAACGCTAACACATTCATAATTTTAAATATTAGGAAATAAAAAGAAAAACACAAGAAATTAACATGTTCCCTTTTCTTTTAAAAATCCTCTAAAGATTTTTAGTTGACACATAGCAGTTGCACCCATTTGTGGGGTTCAGAGTGATCTCACAACATGTGCATATGATGTGCAGTGATCAGATCAGGATGACTGGACTATCTGTCACCTCAGCATCATTTATCATTTCTTTATGTTGGAAGCATCTCGAATCCTCTCAACTAGCTATTTTGAAATATGCAATTAATTGTTGTCAACATGCTCTGTTTTCTTAACCTTTGATCTTTCTTTATTCCTTCTTCAGATTCCACATCAGACTAGCAATGACTCTCATGTCTAGATATCATGTATGTGGTTCAAAAAAAAAAAATCTTCCTGGCTTATTTTATTGTCTTGAAAAGGAAAGAACTGGGAGACTCCATTTTGTCTCCAAGTTAATATGGTCCTCATTGACGCAGCTTCACCTGAAAGTCTTTACACTGTGTTGTGCACATAAAGGATGCTATATTCCGAGTGCAACAAACTCACAGGCAGTCTAGATGGGACTGACTCTAGTTTCTGAGGTGGAACGGGGAGGCTGGAGGTCCACGGGACCCAGCAGGAGTTGTCATTGAGGGATTGTTTGCTTAAATGTTCATATGCCTGGTTTGTTGTTTGAGTGGGAATAAAAAGGTTGTTACAAATTAAGCTGAAACACAATTGAAAACAATTTTGTAAGCATAAAAGTATTTCCTAATTAGAAATGTATCATTCTTTCTTAATATCATAAATGATTGTGAAAGGATTAAAAACAGGGGCTTTATAGCACTAAGCTACATTCTCAGTCCTCTTTCTTTTTTATTTGAGAAAGGGTATTGTTGAATTGCTCAGGCTGGTCTCAAATTTGTAATATTCCTGCCTCAGCCTCCCAAGTAGCTGGGATTCCGGCATTTATCACCACTAAAAAAAAAAGATTTTTTATTACAAAGATCACTACAGAAACACCCAACAATTATTTAGTATTTTTTTTTGAGGTGGGGTACTGGGGATTAACATCAGGAGCATTCTACCTCTGAGCTACACCCCCAGCCCTTTTTATTTTGAAGCATGGTGTTGCTGATTTTCGAAGGGTCTTTTTAAATTGCCGAGACTGGCCTTGAACCTGTGATCCTCCTTCCTCAGCCTTCCAAGTAGTGGATTACACGAATGAACCACCACTCCCAGCCATGTGTATTCTTTAAAAGTCCTTGTTTAAATGTTATAATTAGAGTCATCTATTTTAGGTTCCTTAAAAAAATATGCAACCAGATTACATTTTCTCCATTATCATTATTTAAGTCTTGATTTGGTTAGACACTACTTATTTAGCCATTTCCTTATTTTTGATAATTATGGTTTTATGCATTTATTTTGCCTTTCTGGGAACCCCAACTACACATATTGTGTTCTTTTTTTTTGTCCTTTAATATTCTTTGTATTTTTGTGTCCTGCCTTCTGATTAAAAAAAAAAAAAAAATGGTCTCCATAATCGTAGTTCAGCATGCAACAAGCCTAAATATGCCTGTAGAATCTTTTCCTGTGGTGAATTATTTCTTTAAGACAGATTTTGCTCCCTTGGCCTGTTATCTTTTTTACTATGTTCTTATCATCAACTCCTACTAATTATTTAATACCCAACCTAAATAATCTTTCCATTGAGGCTTTCATTGATAATCTCTGGTTTGTCACTCTGTCCTTTATCCATTATTTATTTATAGCAGAGAGTACATTGTAGTGCAATTATGTCTAATTTCAAATATTTACTGCCTTACTATAGTATGCATTTTGTTAGGGACAGGCTCTGAATATATGTGTGTGTGTGTGTGTGTGTGTGTGTGTGTGTGTGTGTATAAATATCCCAACTTCATAGAACTTTTTTCACACATTTAATATTTATTAAATGCATTGCGTTGAATGAAAGGACTTACAAGGACCTTGATGAATGGAAGAAGAAATAAAGTTCTATATTAGAGGAGTTCAGGGAAAGGTGAGATGGGGGGGGGGTTGGGGACTGGAGGAGAAGGGGAAAGGGAAGGAAGGAAACCCATTTCTATTGAGCTTTGTTACGTGCCAGGCCCTGTGCCAGGTGCTTTACATACCTTATCTCATTTCACCTTGAGAACAACTCCCAAGTAGGTCCTGTTGCTCTCAGACTGCATATTGCAGATAAAGAGATTAATGTTCATGGAGGTTTAGTAATTACAGAGGTTCATTTTATTAGTGCCATTGCTGGAAGAGAGAGAGAGAGCAGGGGAGTTTCATTGACACTCAAAGGAAAGGATGGATGGGTGATTCTGCAAAGGCAAATAAACAAATACAGATAGGACAGATCAGCCAGTGTTTATATGTTACCAAGGAGGCCAACCTAGCTAATTTAGAGAGTTTAAATGGGGATGAGGGATTGGTAGTCTGTATCTATGGTGTCACATGCTTTTAGAATCATTAAGTCATTAAGGCCTCTGACCAGGGAGAAGGGGTTAAGGTTCTGCCACAGGGTGTGTCTGTATAAATAAGGGTTGTAACTCATTTGGCCTGGGAAACTCCTGATATTCAAGGCAAGTCATATTCTCGGTACTGCTCTGTTACTAGGTGACTAGGTTGGGCCCATAGGAATTAATTTATATTGCAGAGAGCTTCTGAGAATGCCCAGTAGAAGGTTTTAATGAAACAAGACAGTAATGAACGAAGTAAAATAGTTTGATAGAGAACTCGGCTGCTTGAAGGATGACATTAAACATCAAAATATTTTAAAGGACAATAATAAAAGTTATTTAGTAACTAATAAATAAAAAAGTTATTTAAAAGACAATTGTTTAAAAGACAATAAAAGTTATATACTTAAATTCTATTTTTCTTCTGTATAGGGAAATTTATAAAATGAAATACAGCTTTTTAGGCATAAGTGGTTGTGGGCATCTTTCCTATCAATGCCTTTTTGTTGTGTTTTGGGGTTCCTACTACCATCCCCACCAAGTTAATATCAACAAACATGGACCTGCTCATGTATGCCTGTAGGCACTGCTGGTTACAATAAAAAGGGTAGTCTCTGTTTTTGTTTTTTTGGTACTCGGGATTGAACTCAAGGGAAGTCTACCTCCTAGCTACACCCGAAACCCTTTTATGTTCTGTTTTGAAACAGGATCTCCCTGGGTTGCTGAGGATCTCTCTACATTGCTGAGGCTGTCCTCAAATCTGCAACCTTCCTTTCTCAGCTTCCCAAGTACTGGGATTACAGACATCCATCACCACTTTGGGCTGTGGTTCCTGTTCTCAAATGGCTTATGCCTGAGGAAACAGGATGTGGAGAGAAGGCAGTAAGAAAACTATTTCACATGTTCTATGTGTCATCTACTTATACCAAATATATCAGATGAGTAGACCAAAAAATATTGCTGTTCTAATAGCTGGCACAAGAGTCATTTTAGGAAGGAGAGTCTTTAGGAGACATTGTTAGGCTAAGTTGTGGTGGAAAGTGAGCTCGGAAGGACTGGTCTGGAAGAATATAAACAAATGATGCTCAAGTCCAGCATGGTAGATTGGAGGATTCCACAGCAACTTAGCAGCTCCCCGAGAATGAAGTAAAACAACAGTCCTGTACTGCCAAACTGAGGTAGGAAGATGTTGGGAAGAGGGGTTGGGGAAGCTTGCAGGCAAATATGAAGAATTTTGGTTTGTAGAATAGTCAGAGAGCTGTTAAAAGAGATCGTATACATCAGCACTAGTTAGGTGGGCAGGCAGGCAGGCAGGTGGGCGGGCAGGCAGGCAGGCAGGCGGGTGGGCGGGAAGGCGAGAAGGCAGCTGCTAGCCTGCAGTGGCTCAATGGGGGATGGAAGTAGTGAAATGTAAAAATTTGGGGATTAAGTAAACAGTGGGAGACTCAGTGCAGTGCCCCACATTGCTCTCATTTGAAATGAAATACAGATGTTCTAGATCTGACATATAGATCAAATATAGTCTGATCACATCAACCCAGGTTAAGGCTTTCTCCACGATATACTCAAACTTCTCAAGCAAGGCAAGCTAGATAAAGGAATTTCGAATTCTACCTTGGAGAAGTGAGAGGCATAATTTTGGATAGTCTTCAAATCTGTGAAAGCTGTTCAGAAGATGAGTTGGGGGGGGGGGAGCTCACTACAACAGAAGTTCTTCTTGGGAAATATTTCTATCTGTTCTTTCTTAATTACAGAGACTCATGACAAATAGTGCCCAGGTCACAATGGCTGTGTGATGACTGGATGACTTCTCAGGGAGTGCCATTCACATTGGTCCTGCTGTGAATGGCGCTGCTGCATTTGTGCAACTTGGGAGTCTTCGGAGCATCCCTTGCATTTACAATATTAATAAGAAAGCACTGAGTGCTTACCATGATGCAGGTACTCTCCTACTACATGGCAATGGAGAGGTCCAGAGAATGGAGTTTGGGGTCTAATAATAGTCTCAAGTATGAATTTCACATCTGGCATTTACTAGCCATAAGGCCATAGATTAACTCTCAGGATCTTACTTTCTTTGCTATACAATGGAAATCCAATAATTACCTTATCATGTTTTTATGCGTGCCTGTCCTAGGGTAAGCACATGGGGAATGGTAGCATTAATGATGGTCCACAAACATTTTCTAATTTAATGACCATTACAGTTTTATAATTTAGCTTGAATACATAGGGGAACTGAGATTCAGAGAAGGTGAGACGTGCCCAAGATAAGATAGTGGGGAAGTGGCAAAGAATGATTCAAACTCAGACTTGGGAGCCTGTGCTCATTCTGTACTGACATGCTGATTTTCTACCTATTTCTAAGGAGGAATCTCCAATCTAAAGTCCTTCTCTTCTAAGCCTTTCCTCATGTCCAGCATAAATATTAATGCAGCTACCATCTGCCACCATGTAAAAACACTTGGTCAAATCTATTTTAGCAAATGAAGAAGATTGCTTTTTGTTTGGTTTAGTGTATGTGTGTTACACTTTCTTTTGAATATCTAGTTCATTTTTGCAGTGGAGTCTTCGTTACCTAGGCAACTAGCAAATGGCATTGGTAATTTGAAAAAAAAAAAAAAGAGTGGTAAGTTCAAAGTCATTGGAATGAGTGGTTGAATTTCAAGTAGTGACCTCTGTATTGACAGGAAAGTAACATAATTTTACTTTTTCATAAAAATAAAATTAAAGTGGGAGAAAATTAAGAGAGGTTGAGGAGAGCTGGTGAGAAATATGAATCCTTAAGTTGCAGATATTTTGCCTGTGGTTAGAAACAAAGTAATCAATATCTTCATTTCAGACTGTATAATTTGCACATAATTCTTATTGCTCTGGGACATATTTTGTGTGTTTTTAACTAGGAATAAGTCTCACATGCCATGTTATAGGGAATTTGTAGCCAGTGATGATTTTAAGTTCCTTTCTGGAATGGCACTGTGTCCATAAAGCTTACAGCATCTTGCCTCTCCCAACACTTATCTTTCTTTTAAAGAAGCTTGGGCTTAGTTGGATGACTCAAAGCTCTCACAATACACCATCATGGAAACAATCATTGAAATTTAAAAAATGAAACAAAAATTATTCAACTTCTTCCTCTGCCCCAGGGATTATGATTTATATTGATAAGACCAGGGAAGGGAGATCCAACCTGAAATGACAATAGTTTGGGGAACTAAAGTCAGGAGGTTGAACAATGTTGTTCAAGAGAAGCTGGGGCTCCTGTGTACCAAGGCATATGCGGTGGGTGCCACCGTGAAGGGCTGGAGGGAGGGAATCCTCAGGATTCAGGTAGACTCAAAGGTTATGAACCTAAATTGCCACTGAGTGAGGAAAAGGTCAAATGAACGGTGTTTGTGTTTTATTTTCATGACGGCAGGTGATTTGAAACCCGAGCTGATCAGTCTATGTTAAAAGGCTGCAGTGGGAGCAACCATTCTCACAGAGCATGTGTGTTAATTGCTTCGTTTTCTCTTCTTATCATTCATATTAACTACACAACTCTGGCTATGGGAGACCATCTTTATTTGGGTTTCCTAATGGCAGGGTCTAAGCACGAGGAATCAAGAGAGGTCATATAAAACAGATCAGGGCTGAGGTTGGGATGGAGAGGCAAGCATGTAACTGCTGAAGTATTGATTTAATGAATCTGGGCAAAGAGGTAATCAATTATGTGGTGGGAATCAGGAATACCAAAACAGAACAAGTAGAATGGGAATATAAGGCAGGAAGTACCCTGAGGTGCTGGGTGTAGCCATGGAAGTATTTCCTAAAGTTCCTGCAGCCTGGTTTGCGAGTTGCAGACAGGAAATTCTCAAAGTTACGGAACGAGTTTTGGCTAACCGGAGCTTGACAATGGCCGTGACCCTATGGAGGGATAGAAGGGAGAGCACTTCAGGGGAAGCATGCTCATAATGACCCTAAGGGGAGCGGTCGCTGGAATGTTTCCCAGAGCTCTTTAGCTCATTCTCCTCAGCTGTGTGACATCAACATTATTGTCTTTCAAGATTCACTTTTCTGGTACTTGTGGGCCTGTTGGCGGAGCCCTCCCCTTAATAAATACTGAGCTAATAAAGCCAATTGTTGCTGGGCATGGTGGCTCATGCCTATAATTCCAGTACTTGGAAGAGGCTGAGACTGGAGGATCAGAGGTTCAAGGCCAGCCGTAGCAACTTTGGCCCTCAGCAACTTAGTGAGATCTTATTTAAAAAAAAAAAATAGAAAAGGGCTGAGGTTGTAGCTAGGAGGTAGAAGCCTCTGAGTTCAATCCCCAGCAAAATCAATCAATCAATTATAAGCCAGTTGTTGGTGATGCTACCATCTAGGAGTGTACCCATTAACATTGTTCTGAAGAGTTCTTTGTTCTTACAGTCCTAATACATGTTATTCTCTCATGGATGCTAGAATATCAAAACAAAGTGGCCTCTGCTTTGTCCTATATAGACATTTAGGCTGAAAAGATGAAGAGCTTCTCAGAGAAATTTTACTGCAAGACAGAGTACTTTTCAATCTGAAAGGGATAGTGGCAGTGGTGTGCCATGCACAGACAGAGCAAGTGCAGAGGAAGGCAAAGTGTGCAAGGAGCCGCAAAAAGAGAGGGAAGGTGAGCTTTACCAACTAGTCCTGGGAGCAGGAGAATCTGAGTGATGTAGTTCAGGTCCTGGGGTAGGTGCATTAGGACAGTGTAAGAAGTGCACTGAAGTCCACATCGGAGAGATCAGGGAGAAAGAAACACAGGCCCGAGGAGACAGCAATCAGACTCTGAGTGCTGTGCCCAGAGGAAGTGTGTGCAGCTCTGGTGGTCAACACTGATGGCACAGGTGGTTCAAATGTATATAACAAGTGCCTTATATAATAGCTAAGCAGTCATTTAGTGCACGTGATGCTTTATTATCACCATGTTGTTTTTTTTAGAAATTACTGGCTCCATCAGAAAATACCTAAGTAAGTTAGGGAGATACTTCGATTTGAGCAGTTTTACCAGTCACTTGTCCCCCAGATTAATTCCCAGACTAGATAATTTCTTCTAACTTGCAGCTACCTGTCTCCTTATTTTCCTGATAGGAATGAAAAAGCTTTGGGTACTTACTCATTGCTTGAGATAAGAGAACTTTGATGTGATGGAGTTGTATATAAATCTAGACACTTAAAAATACTTCGCAAGTGCAGAAAGGCATGAATTTAATGACAAATTTATATAAAAAATCACTTTGCACACATTTGCCGATATATAAATGTATAGTGCTTTTAGAAACAAATAGAAATGGACGAAATTACTTACAAAGACACATAAATTCTTCACATTTGAAAAGCATGAGCAAGGACACTGAAATATTCAGAGGCTCCTTTCAACAGACTTGACTTAAGACTTTTCCACCTAAATAGACTGTACCTTATTGTTCTGAGGATTAGAAAAAACTATGCCTTTGTCTCCTACAACAGGTGTGAAGGCTATTTCTCTGTTGGAGGACAGGACACTTTCAAACCTGTTCTGAGTGAATTGTTGGTACATTGTAAATCTCCTTGAAGTGCTGAATTATTAGATTTAAAAGAACAGGCATGAATATTCAAGAGCATGGTTTCTAACCTAGTTATGTATGGTACCATTTGATAATGTAAAAAGCATGGCAAGGAGATATAAATGTATCTAAACAAGTTTTTTATTTATTTATTTTTGCGGTACTGGGATTAATACCCAGGGGACATTCTACCTCTGAGCTACACCCCTAGCCCTTTTTATTTTTAATTTTGAAACAGGATCTCTCTAAGTTGCTGAGGCTGGCCTCAAACCTGTGACCCTCCTGTCTCAGCCTCCAAAATACTAGGACTACAGGTGTGTGTGATCACATCCAGCTAAAAATGTGTTTTTGAATAAGTTGCCAAGGAAAGAAAATCTCCAAAATGTGCTTTTCACTATTTCTGAGTGACCATGGAAATCCATAAAATCTATATACTTATTTATATCTTTTTTTCCATTTAATAACTGCATAAATTATCTTTGGCTCTATAGAATCTTTATCAGTTGTGAGTCAGTTGAAAATTTTCAGCTCCATCTTTCCAAGAGAAATTATATGTAGTAGTGACATTCTTCATGCATGTTAAAGGTCTGTCATGAATAAAAGCCTTAGAAATACATATGTTTCTATGGGTAACAGGAATTCTGAGATGTATCAGAACCTGATTAATATGGATTGTCATGAGGACATGTGTGAGTGGCTCATGTGTGGTGATAAAGGAGTTCTATGATTTGCTATCTGTCACTGTTTTTGGCAGTTGCTTTTGTGTTTAGTTTCTAAAGAACAAAAGTGATTCTAAGGAGACAGGAAAACCAAAAGTTGGTCTTTGAAGGGTAAAGTTCAAAGAGTGCAGCCGACATCCAAGAGAGTAAGAGCAGAGAGGGGATGTTATATTCGGCATGGGTGGTGAGAGATGCATTACTCAATGTGATTGTGGTCACCATCACACAATGTAAACGTCTATCTGATTACCATATTGTCATCTTAAATATATCCAACATTTGCTTGACAATTCAATACTTTAAAGGAAAGAGCGTGGATGACAAGAATTAAAGAATAGTCAACAGTTCACAATAGCAAATGGAAGAAATGTAAAAGAAGGAGAGATATTGAAGGTTGGTCATATTCCTGGAACTAAGGTCTTGAGCTTTCTGAACAGGGGTTACCTCTTCTTAAATATTGCCCTTAGAGATGAGACATTCTATTTTGGGTTAGTTCTAATTTCCTAAAAGTTATCTTTTGCATGTTGAACATAAATCCTCATTTTAATTTTATCCATTGGTACCAAATACCTCACAATTCCTCCTTTTCATAAATATTTAGGACCTGCTACATTTAGGCACTGTTATCAGAGCTGGGGATATAGTGTTAACAAAACAGTTAACAAAACATGGAGCTTATGTTTTAGTGAGAACAGACAAGAAAGTATGCACACAAGAAAGTGAACAACAACAACAACAACATCAGAGTGTTAAGTAGTGTGCAGAGAATTAAGCACAGTGAATTGACATGGCAGGACTGGGAAGGTAACTTGCAAATTGTGCAAAGACTAGGAATTAACTCCTGAGTGGGGAAGAGCTATGAAAAAGATCTAAAGTGCACATGAACTTTATTTTGTTAGAGGACCTTAAACAAGACTCTTGTGGCTGGAGTTTAGTATGTGCTAAGTTTGGATGTGGTGTGTCACCAAGGGTTCATGTGTTGGAGGCTTGGTCTCCAGTAAGTTGATGGGAGAGGGGTGGGATCTTTAAAAGGCAGGAACTAGTCCAAGGTAACTAGGTCAAGTGGGTGCTGCCTTCAGAAGGAATTAATACTGGTCTTGGGAATGAGTTAGTTTTGGTGAGAGTGAGTTATGAAAGATCAGGACGATAAGTGATGATATTTCATTTTACATCTCTTATTTTAGTAATTGGGGTCAATTCTCTATTTTGATTAGGTTGACTAGAGGTTTATTGATCTTATTTATCTTCTCAAAAAAACCCCACATCCTTTTGTTTTATTACTCTGTTGTATATGCTTATAGCGGCACAATTCACCATAGCCAAGTTATGGAACCAACCTAGGTGTCCATCAACAGATGGATGGAAAACAAAAATGTGGCAGATATATACATATGTATACAGTGAAACAAACTCAGCCATAAAGAACAACAAAATGATGTCGTTTGCAGAAAAATGGATGGGATTAGAGCATATTATGCTGTCTTGGTCAACATCTCACTGATATAATGCAAAACAACTGACTCCATACCTTAGAAGATGGAAGATTTATTTGCTCAGTTTTTTTTGGAGATTCTAGGTTCAGTCCATGTGAGGCTGGAGTCTGAAGATCAGGGAAGGGGGTCAGGAAGTAGAGGGAGGGAGAGAACAAGGCTCTGCTCTCTCTTCATGGAGGTCAGATATGATGAACTTGTATATAAATCTCAACACTTAAAAAAAATCTTTCCAAGTGCAGAAAGGCAAGGAGGAGAGAACCTATATAGTCCCCAAGATCACACCCCCAGGGTCCCCTCTTTAGAACCAGGCCCCTGTTTCCAATATTGCTACCTTATTTTCATGAGGGCCGGGGGAGCTTCTAAACCCAAACCATTACATATGCTAAGCGAGATCAGCCCATCTCACAAAGTCAAGGGTAGGAGTGTTTTCTCCCAGATGTGGAAGCTAGAGAGAAAATAGGAAACAAAAGGGACTTTTCATAATTGAGGAGACCAGTATAATAGTGGAAGGGGATAACGGGAGAGGGTGAGGAGGGGAAAAGGAGGAGCAAATGACAGAAACAATTCAAATTATGCTATTCTCATGTGTGAAGGCATCACTACCAACCTCACTAATGTGTACAAGGAGGGGTTGGTAGTGGAGTGTGACCTGAAAGTAAACACACCAAGACCTGTGTGCATGTTAGTTTGTATGACTTTGAAACTCACTACGATATATAATTACAATGCACCAATTAAAGTATATATAAATAAGAGCCCAGCCCCTTATTTATATATAAATAAGACCAGCCCCTCCCCTCTCTTTGGCTGCCTGTCTCTCCATGTGATCTCACCCTTTCACACATGCTCCTGCCATGAAGATTTCTGCACATTAGTGTAAAAACAAACCTGATAAACACTTGATTAGAAAAATGGGCAAAGATCATGGGAAGGCAATTCACAGAAGAAAAAGTCAGTAGCATGAGAGAAAGCTCAACCACACCAGTAGTCAAATCCTTCAGCATATAAAATAACAACCAGAAAGGTGTCAAACTGGATAGGGGCAGGAACTCCAGAGCTAGAATTCCTGAGTGCGTAGATATCTCTTTAAAACTGACTCTCTGGCTAACTTTGGGCAAGTGACTTAATCTTTCTTTGCTTCAGTTTCCTCATCAGCAAAAGGGGAGTCATAAAAGACCTCAGATAAAGTAGTAGGGACTCCAGTGGAGCAATGGAGGAGGTTTAGGGAAGGGGAGAGGGGGGAAGGAGACGTAGCAGAGGCAACAGTTTAAATAATGCTATATATAGATGGCATTATTTTAAAAATCTCATATATGAAATTTCATATGACATTTTATGTGAAATTCCATATATGATAATTGCACGTATGAAATTATCATTACCAAGCTCAATGACCTGTACAGGGCAGGGGAGGGTGTGGGGCAGGACTCAGAGAGAAACACGCCAAATGTTGTGTGCATATATGTACCTATCACTCTATGCTTCATTATGATGTATAATTACAATGCACCAATAAAAGTATATTAAAAAGGGGAGTCATAATAATGCCCAACTCAGAAAGTTGTTTTGAATATTAAATGTGTGTTAATATAGGTAAATCACTTAGAAAAGTTTCTAGGATATCATAATTGCTGTTTTATTATTTTTATTTTTTGGGGGTCCCAGGGATTGAACTCAGGGGCATTCTACCTCCAAGCTATACCCCCAGCCCTATTTTTTATTCTTTATTTTGAAACAGGGTCTTACTAAGTTTCGGAGTGCCTCACTAGGTAGCTGAGGCTGGCCGTGAACCCGGATCCTCCGGTTTCAGCCTCCTGAATGCTGGGATTACAAGCATGCGTCACCACGCCCGGCCATAATTGATGTTTTAGAAATGACCGTGGTTGCTATTATTATTGCTGTTTAGTGTGTAAATTATTGCCAGATGTTTTTGAAATGACAATATGTGCTGACCTAAATAGCGTCATCTCTGTACATGACTAGGTATGGCAATTTTCTATAAAAAGTAGCTAAAATTGTACTCCCGTGCCTCAAGAAATTCCTCGTGCTCTTCCTCTTACTGTCCAGTTTGGACACATCACCCATTCTTGTTTCCTTAGTTTCCAGCTTGTGGGTTCTTTATCTCTCTCTTGTACCTTGGGCCAGGACTTGCTTTTTGACCTTTACCCTCAGATCATATAGTTTGGTTTAATGCACGAGAACATCTGGGAAAATATACTTTGTCCCTGCAATTAGTCTTAGTTCAGTTCAATCTTTTGGTTTCCCGATGTCTGGAAGGATCAAACTAATCTGAACTCTTACTCTGGTTGCTTTTATTAGTCCTTTATGGATCAGCCAGAATTGCAGCTGTATGCCTCTGATTTCCTGTCTGAGGGTCAAGGTCAAAAAGCAAGTCCTGGTACAAGGCACAAGCAGGTTATCAGTCCAAATAGACAAAGCCTGATTTTTTCTGTGAAATAATTCGATACTATTGCTGTGTGATTGTACATATTAGATTATACTGTAAGCTCTTACTATTTTATATTAAAAATAAATCTGGTAGTTAGCACCATGTTTCTGAATGGGGAAATTTCTTTGTGGTAGAGTAGTGCATTAATCTGGAATTGGTATGAATTAAGACTGTTCCATTGTGATTATAACTGTCTAGAGAGGAGGCCAAGCTACTGAGATAAAACATATTTTGAGAGATGATATGATAGTAGTAAAATTAAAAGTAGAAAATTGGATATTGGGGGGGATTTTAGGATTTTAAAGACAGGTGTTAAATGAGCTGAACTGTTACCTGGATAAAAACAGCCAATAGGTACAAGAAGCCCAGATAGCAAAAGCTTCTAATTGCAAAATTACATCTATAAGAATATTGCATTGTTAGCTTGGCGTGGTGGCGCACACTAGTAATCCCAGCATTCAGGAGGCTGAGACCAGAGGATCGGGGTTCACGGCCAGCCTCAGCTGCCTAGTGAGGCACTCCGCAACTTAGTGAGACTCGGTTTCAAAATAAAGAATAAAAAATAGGGCTGGGGGTATAGCTCGGAGGTAGAATGCCCCTGAGCTCAATCCCCTGTACCACAAAAAACAAACAAACAAACAAAAAAGAATATGGCATTGTTAATTTTGAAATAAATTAGGAAAGAGAGGAGAGAGAGAAAGAGAGAGAATACACAAGAACACATTTGCTTTGGTTTAAGCTTCACAGATAAATTAGCAGATACAGTAAGTGGTTTGTTTGACCCTATCCATTTTCTCGTTCTTGACCAATTAGGGCAGTATATTTTCCAGTCATTTTTTATATTTACTTTGCAAATGGCAAGAAGCCGTGTATGACACAAGTGAAATCATGGAAAAGCCCAACCTCTGTAAATGATCCCCTACTCCCATCTTCAGGACTGAGTCACACCACCTTCCTGCTTTGCCTGGCTGTTTAATCTTTAGACTAATGCCTCCCAGCATGCTGGGCTACCCTATTGGATCTTTTAAAATTTATATTATTTATCTAATTTTGTTTATTACAAAAAGAAAAAATAGAAATGAAATAAAGACCAATTTTAATCCCTGCTATGCAAAATAATTA
>PVLC010007570.1:0-17500 GCA_004027655.1 Graphiurus murinus | reverse complement strand
CTTATTGAGACATGACGCTACAGTGCAGAGAATAAGACAGACCAAAGTATTCATAACCAACCCTCCCCACTTCTTTTTCCCCCCTAAAATGTATGAGCAATTTACAACCAAATTAACATAATGCCATAGCACCAAACTAGTAGTGTTTATTGTAGATTTAAAAATATTCCATAGTTCATGAAAAAAGTTAAGTTGGAGGAGCTGAGAAAATAACTTTGTTGTGTGTTTCCATCCAGACAGTAATCAAAAGTTCATTCTGAATTCTAATGTAGGCTCTGCCCTACTCCCACAATAAATGCTAGTTACTAAGCTTTTGTATTCAGATGTTTAATTTTTATTATCTTAGAAGTGTTTTTTTTTTAAATACTTATGTTTTTAGATTTTCAGCAAAATGGAAAGGAAGGCACAGAGATAGCCCACATGCCTCTTGCCCCTCCTGTCAGCTTCCTCCACCAAAGAAATTTTAGTTTTTTTCTTTCGGATGAGCTTGACTTCTATTTTTTTTTTTTTTTTTGCGGTACTGGGGATTGAACTCAGGGGCATTCTACCTCTGAGCTATATCCCCAGCCCTATTTTTTATTCTTTATTTTGAAACCGAGTCTTACTAAGTTGTGGAGTGCCTCACTAGGTAGCTGAGGCTGGCCTCAAACCCGGATCCTCTGGTCTCAGCCTCTCGAATGCTGGGATTACAAGCATGCACCACCACGCCCGGCTGAGCTTGACTTCTAAGCACACATTTAATATGCTTTCTTTGCTAGGAGATAACTGGTAAAGGAGCCTGTTGTTAGTGCTGGCAGTCGATAGGTTTGGTTTGTGACTAGGTGGTGCTCCTTTTTATCCTACAGTGGAAGGTTGGCCTGCTTAAGAGAACATGTGTTTAGAAGATGAGTTAATCACATCCAGAATATCAGTCCATTCAGGAATACCTTACCTTTTGGGTAATCTAGATTGTCATGGAGGGGAGGTTGGTCCTGATGCCTTCAGATGTCCCTTCCAACTACTAGAGTACGATTTTATGAGAGTTTTTTTTTTTTTTTTTCCTGCGGTACTGGGGATTGAACTCAGGGGCATTCTACCTCCGAGCTATACCCCCAGCCCTATTTTTTAATCTTTATTTTGAAACCGAGTCTCACTAAGTTTCGGAGTGCCTCACTAGGTAGCTGAGGCTGGCCTCGAACCTGGGTCCTCCGCTGTCAGCCTCCTGAATGCTGGGATTACAAGCGTGCACCACCACGCCTGGCTGAGAGTTTTATATTTAGAATTTTGTGTGTCAACAGTCAGTGCAAGTATGCAGGATCATGATCTTAACACATACAGTAATATTCAAAGATCTGGAACTTTAAACATATTTTAAAAACTTAAAATAACTTTGCTTCCTGTGTATCATATTTGTTGAATTTATGTGACTATTCCACACACTCTCGACATTTACCGTGACTCAGAATCCTTTCTTTTGAGATTTCAAACCTGACTTCTGAGGTTTTATTGAATACTCCTGATATCACATTTTTAGGTTGAGGTAAAAATGACTGATACTCTCACATGCAACACCTCCAAATTCTCACAGGCTTAGAGGTGAGCAGATACATCTCATGTTCTCTTAGAGCTTCTCTGTTGTGGTGTCCCAGGAGAAGAGGAGTCTTTCCATCCTCCTGCCCCCAGACTCTTTCTGGCTCAGGATTCATCTCAGGGGATGGTTGAGAGGAGGGGTGCTTTCCATCTTACAGATGCCCTCCTCTCTCCCCTCAGGAGAGTGGTCTGGCTTCCATGGACCTGCCAAGACAATCAATAACTAGCTTGGCATGAATATCAGGATTATATGGTCATGTTCTGTGCATGGATAGTCTAATGAAGGGACTTGTGTGGTTTCTGTGAATATGGATTTTATGGAGAAGGAAATGTGTGTTAAGTTCCTCCCTCCCTCCTTCCCTCCCTCCCTCCCTTCCTTCCTTCCTTCCTTCCTTCCTTCCTTCCTTCCTTCCTTCCTTCCTTCCTTCCTTCCTTCGTACTGAACCCAGGGGCTACCACTGGGCTATATCCCCTGCCCTTTTTATTTTTTATTTTGACACAGAGTCTTGTTAAGTTGCCCAAGCTGGCCTCAAACTTGTGATTTGCCTGCCTCAGCCTCCTAAGTAGCTGGCATTAGAGGCATATATCGTCACAGTCAGCACTTTCTAATTTTCTAAAATCCCATTTCCCTCAAATTTTGTATCTCTGAAATACCTCCTGATTCTAGAATGCTGCCTATGTAACAGACATTTTGATAGATCCCACTTCTGAGAGAACACAGGCAGGCTTTGTTAATGTGTTCTGGAATAGTTACATGGCCCTGACAGCCAAAATTATATATATGGGTATCAAATTTCATCCATAAATATTTATTTCATGTCTACAATGTGTCATTACAGTTATAGATCTCTGGAGACTGGGAAGAACATGAGAAAACCCTGGATACAACTGTTTACATTAGAAAACCTAGGAGTAAAGTGGTGGTAAAATTATTCATATGAGTTCAGAGTCAAGAGATAATAATAATAATAATAATAATAATAATAATAATAATAATGATATAAAATAAATATTTGATTAAAGAAATTGTTTTAAGTTGGACAGGATGGAACATGCCCGTAGTACCAGTACTTGGGAGGCTGAGACAGGAAAATCTCAGGTTTGAGGCCATCTTAGCTACTTAGAGAGGACCTCTGCAACCTAGACCCGATTTCAAAATTAAAAAAAAAAATAAGACTGGGGATGTAGCTCAGAGGTATAATGCCCCTGGGTTCAATCCCCAGTAGACAGTCCCCAAGAAATAAATATGTTGTTTTCAAAGATATATAATACATTTTTAAGGAAATATGGATGAAAAAGCTATGAAAAAAAACAATATGACAAAGATTTTGTATACTTGCTTATACAAAAGGAGAAAAAGTAAATTTCTCAGAAAATTTCTGCTTTTTGCTTTCTTCCTAACTATGGCAAAATTTTGCTGCCCTGTTTTTTTTTAAATTTTCATATTTTGTAATATGAAAACATGCCTTTTATCAAAAGAACTAAAAATTTTTAGTTGCAATAGTTCAAGTTGAATGCAAGGTCTATGTATTCATTGTTTAAGTAATGTTTTGTGTCAGTGGATGGTACAATTTCAAAGATGTTGGTAGTAAAAAAAAATTGCTTAATTTCATTTATATCCATGGCTACGGATACTAAAGGATTAACTCTTTTATTTCAAAAGTAGATGTTGCTTTTAAAATCATGCTTTGAAACATGTATTAGAGTAAAAATTTACTTAACTTAGTGTTTGCCACAGAAATGACAGGGAACTAATTTGTTTTTTAGGCCATACCTTGTGCCAGGTACTTTCAGGGGTAAGGGGAACTACCCTCTATTCATCTACTTATCTATCTATATACTTATCAAATATTTATTTAAAGCTCATTATATGCTAAGCATAATTATGACACTTATGATAACAACAAAGTGTGCCTTGTGAGTTAAAGGAAGAAGTCTGCCCATGGTTAGAGTGATTGGGTGGACGGGGGGCTGGTTCTGGACTCAGTATATCAGAGATTAAAAACCCTTCCTGATCCCATTCCATGGGAGAATTGCTGTCGGAGGCAACAAGGAAGACAATCGTTGGGAATTTGATTGGAAACTCCCTAGATGTGTGGGTTTAGTCTGTACCATATGGGCAGTCAGCCACAGGGAAGAGGTCTCTTTGCATGAGCCGATGAGATTCTCTGGCAATGGTAAGTGGGCCTGCGGCTGTGGACAGAGAAAGCAGCACTGGTATTTAAGGAGAATGCCTACGAGGACTACGGACTGTGTAAAGGTTTGGGTCTGGAATGTCCCCCAAAGGTGCATGTGTTGAAGGCTCAGATCTCACTGCAGCAATGTTCAGAGGGGGGGCTTTGGGTAGTGATTGGATATGGGGGCTGAGACCTCATCAATGGAATTGTCCATTGATGAGTTCATAGCTGATGGAATTCTCGATAGGTGGTGGAAATCATAAAAGGTGGGGTCTAGTCAGAGGAAGTAGGTCACTGGAGGCGTGCCCTGGAAGGGTATGTCTTGTCCCAGGTCTGGCTGTGTGTCTGTCTGTCTGTCTATTTCTCTCCTTCTCTCTGCCATATCCTTCCTACCATGATGTTCTACCTTCACTGCAAGCCTTCGGTGATGGAACCAAGAGACTTCGGTCTGGAACCTCTAAAACATGAGACAAAATAAACCTTCCCTTCTTTTAAGTTGACTTTCCCATGTATTTTGTCACAGAAAAAGAAAGCTAACACAGACGGAGACTAATAGAATGAGGTTTGAGATTCATTAACTTGGATATCACTGTGTACACCAAGGTAATAAAGTTGGGCATATGGGTTATATACTTTTTTTTTTTTTTGGGGGGGGGCGGTACTGGGGATTGAACTCAGGGGCATTCTACCTCCGAGCTATACCCCCAGCCCTATTTTTTCTTTATTCTTTATTTTGAAACCGAGTCTCACTAAGTTGCGGAGTGCCTCACTAGGTAGCTGAGGCTGGCCGCGAACCCGGATCCTCCGGTCTCAGCCTCTCGAATGCTGGGATTACAAGCGTGTGCCACCACGCCCGGCTTGGGTTATATACTTTTGAAGACAGTAAAGCTGTGAAAAGTTGTATAGATGATAAGCAGACACAGGGATTCAAACCTAGGTTTGTGCTTCCTTTGACAACTTTCTAGCCATTTATAGACATTTGTCTGAAATGCTTTTCTTAGAATTTGCCTTTGTTACTGCATACATACTAAATTTTCTGTATAAAGCAGAGCACTTTTTCTAACAGCAAAATGTTTTAATAAATAGTCAGAAAGTCATTGTAAGTTGTACTGACTCTCTGTCCTTTGTTCAAACTGTACTGTGCACAAACTCAGAGACAGAGTGTCTCTATGACTTAATTATGATGAGTATAATAATTGAAAGTAGGTGGTTATATTATGCCAGAGGAGATAATTAAATGGGGAATTGCACTATTAGCTGGGCTTTTAGTACATGCATTATTCTTATGAAAGATGATATGATTCCACTATACATTGCTCAGATAAAAATATTTACAGAGTCAACAGTTCAGATCAGAGGTCATTAAATTGTACATTAGATATAGAAGATATCCCAGAGAAATAATTTAGATACTTTGGAGATTTTATAAGCACAATATACAGGGCATCAACTTCCTTTCTGATGAGTAGTTTTATTGTCAGTGGGATTGGCAATTCTTCCCGTACCCACAGTTTCAGCAGAAATAAATTAATGATTGAAGCAGATGGGATAGGAGAATAGTGATAGCTTAGCTTTAAATCTCCCCACTTCTTTTCTTGGAAACCATAGACTAGAAGGACAGAAAAAACTGCCCTCAAATTAGATTCTCAGCAACACTAGAAAGCAGAGAATCCACAAGCTCTGATGTACATATTATTGTAGCCCAAGAAAATGAGATTGTCATTAATTTCATGGGGGAGATGAAGTATGGAGTGGTAACACAGGGGCCTAGCAGTGATGGATCTTTGAAATCAGAAGCAAATATTGACTCCTAGGGGGAGCAAGCACCTCCTTCAATAAGTGCTACAAGCTGTATTGAGATTTTCATTGCTAGGGAAGGTGGGTGAAGGTGTTGCAGGAAGCCCCTGGGGAAAATCAGGAGGTGACTGACTTTTCTCAGAAAGCCTTACCTCAAAAGGGAGTGATCACTTTGGAAGGCAACAGATATATCCTTCAGTGTCCATGTCAAGGAAAGGAACTGGGGGAATTGGAGATGGGGGTAGAAGTTCTTCTCAACCATGTTAGCTGCTAAGAGGCTCAGGAGATGTGAATTATACCATAAATACTCTACACTTTGGCAATACTTCAGGAGATCTTTAACAAAGAAAACTAGAAGGCAACCTATTGGTTGTCTTAAATAGTGGGTTCAGGAAAATTCAACTCATTTAAATATGAACAAAAAGTAGAACACAGCATTAAAAAAATTACTGTAAGAAAACTATACAAATGCCCCCATATAGAGGAAAACTCAATAGAAAATGTTGCCAGAAAGCAGGTGAAAATATAATCCAAAATTTCAATGAGAATTAAAAGAATTAATGTAGCAAATGCAGCTTTAGAGGAATACTATGAAGCAGAAACGAAAGAATCAGGATGAGCTGAGCAGTCAACAGAAAATATCAGCTAGACGGTTAAGGAGTTGAAGCAGGGAGTAGCAGAATGAAAGGGAAGAAAAAAATGATTTAGAATTTGATTAAATTATAAGAAGCACAATAGAGAAAACATAGGAAGCCCAGTAAGTGACAAAGAAGAAAGAAATGAGCAAATGAAACATAAACAACAACAACAACAACAAAATGAGCAAGGAAAACAAAAACAAAAGAAAGACTAGGGAGAGATATCATATGCATAATTGGAGTTTCCAAAGAAAAACTTCCAAAACAACGTAACATAACAATTATATAAATATAATTTATGAAAACTCTCCTGAAAACAGAGAATCTTAAGCTCCAATTGATAAGGTGCATCATATTTCATGGAAAAATAACCCAGAATGGTCAATGCCAAGATGTACCAGAGTAGGCTGTAAAAATAAAGAATGTATTAGACAAGTGACTGTGTCATCTATAAATTTAAATCAGGCATTCATTCGACTTCTCTACTGCAATACTGAATTTCATATGATATCAGATCTATATCTTGAAGTTACTCAGGGGAAAAAAAACCTGTGACTCAAGAATTTTATATCCAGTCAAGTTGTATTTCAAGTATATAGTTTTGTAAAAACTCAGGGTACATTGTTCACATGAGCTCTTAAGAGACTTTCTTAGAAGGTGAACTCTGCTCTACTAGGAGATGATAAAGGAAACTTCAGAAAAGTCACCGGTGAACTTTTAACTAATTTAGCTACAGTTATAAGAAAAAATCACAGGTAAAATAAGGGTGTCAGCTAATATTATGTATTCTGAAAAATGTACAAATACAGCTACAAAAATGGTTGAGAAGAGTCCTGAGACTACTATTCTTTAGGTTCTTCTACAAAATTAGTATCTGGCTCAGGTTTGTACCTTCTTTCCTTCTGTGAGTTTAGAATTTGGGGACGTGCTTGGCAGACGGTGCCCATATGAGTAGCCTCAAATAAAAATCTTGGGCACTGAGTCTCTTGTGAGCTTCCCTAGTAGACGTTTCATGCTTGTCATTATAATTTGCTCTTGGAGGAGTTACGTGCAGCCTGTGTGACTCCTCCCCAATCTGGTAAACTTATGCCTGACTCTTCCTGGACTTTGTCCCATGCACCTTTTCCCTTTGCTGATTTTATGTGTGTCTTTTTACTAAAGTAAATTATACTTGTGAATACAACTATAGGCTGTGTCCCGTGAGTCCTCTTCATGAATCATTAAAACTGGGTGTGACATTGATTAAACATCACCATTGGAACAAAATACAAACCTTCCAAAGAATCACAACTACTATATAAATTAAGATAAGAGAGCATACAGTGAGAGCTTTTCACTCTCTAGTCATCCATTCTCTATCTATGACATGACAGAAACGCAAACTTTCTGCCAATCAATAATTATCAATGCCAATCTCAAGATCATGTATGGGAAAGGGGAGGAAGTGCAGAGGGAGCTGGGGAGAAGTTCCCCTAATGCTGTGTGCATGTATGTCTATATCACTGTGAACTACCTTATGATGTGAGACTACAATACACCAATAAAAGTATAAAGTATCCTATATGCATATATAAAGGATATATGTGTGTGTATATATATATATATATATATATACACATAGGACTTAACTCACTCATTGAAAGAAAAAAAGATCTTCAAAAGCCACACCTAAAGTAGTTCAGAAGTATTAAAAATGGAAGTGTAAGCACTTATAGAGGTAAATAAAAAAAAAGTAAGCAAAAGTTGCAATCTTAAATATCTAACATAAAACAACTGAAAACCAAAGACATTAAAAGAGACAAAAAATATTCAATTCACAATGAAAATATAACAGTTACTGTGATAATTTTGTGTGTCAACTTGACTGGGCTAAGGGATTCCTAAACAGTTGGTAAAATGTTACTTCTTAATAGATCTGAGCTTGCTTAAAGTAGATCCAACCTCATGAAGGTGGGCTGTTATCTTTTACTCCATTGAAAGCTCAGATAGAACACAAAGGTGGGGGGTGAATTCATTCTCTCTTCTTGAGTGGGACCATCCATCATCGCCTGTCCATGAACACTGGTGCTCCTGGCTCGCAGGTCTTTGAACTTGAACTTAAATCAAGCCTTATACCATTGGCTTCCCAGGTTCTTAAAGGCTTGGGTTAGAACTATACTACATGGGCTTCTAGCATTCGGATGGCAAACGTGGGAGTTAGTTTCCATAGCTTCATGAGCCAATCTCTCTAATAAATCTCTATCTACATATATCTTATTGGTTCTGTTTCTCTGAAGAGCCCTGACTAATACAATGATATAATGTTGAAAGATAAGATATTCACAAACAGACACAACTGTAATATTTATCTGTTTGTCAGATAACTTCATGAAGAAGAAAATAGAAGCAATTAATTTAAAAATAGACAAAAATACAGTAGTAATAAAAAACTCAAATTCATCTCTCTACTCTAAGATCAAGAGGATCGAAATAAGTATGTGGGTTACCTATACAATATAATCATTAAGGTAACTCTGGTGGGATATGCATCAAACTCTGAACTCTGATAATAAAGAGTATCTTTTGTTTTTTTTGAAACCATCATAAAATTGGCTACATACAATGAAGCACAATTCCAAAATGAACAAAAGGATTCAGACAACATTATTACAATGTAGTAAAACTAGAAACTAATGACAAATGCATAAAGAGATTCTTACATCTTTAAAAACATTTTAAAGCTATATTAAAGGACTCTTGAGAGAAAAGGAATATCAGTAAAAAATGCAACAGTTTTTTAAACAACTGGTGAAAATAGTGCAGATCAGAATCTATGGAATAAACTAAGCTCAGAAGAAAATTTATATCCTTAAAAACAGCAATAAAAGAAACCATTAAAATATGACACTAAAAATAAAAAAGAATAACACAATAAACCAAAGGAAGTAAAAAAGGGATTAGTGAAGATAAAGGCAGAATGGAAGGGGTTAGGGACTATAGCTAAAAATAAGAGAAATCTGGCAATCTGAAGAATTAAACAAATAAATGATTAGACAGTCTAAGAAAAAGTGAAGAAAGTACAAACATAGAAATAAATGACAAGAAGGAAAAACAAACCCAAAAGAGGAAAATAAAATATTATAAGAGAGTATTTTATGCAACTCTTTGAAAAAGAAAAATTTAGGTACTGGGGACAGAATCCAGGGGCATTCTACCTCTGAGCTACACCTACAGTCTTTGTTATTTTTATTTTTGTTACAGGATCTTTCTAAGTTGCTGAGGGTCTCACTAAATTGTAGCAGCTGACTTCGAATCTGTTCTCTTCTTGTCTTAGTCTCCCAAGTAATAGTATTACAGATGTAATCCTAGATCTATGAAAATAAACTATAAAGTGAATGAGATAATTTTTTGCTAGTTAGTTTTGAAACATGTACTGTATAGTACATGTTTTCAATGCAAAGAAATAATGAATTTCTGAGTAGATATGTTTATTTTGATTTGAACATTACACAACCTATACATGTGTTGAAATATCAATGATACCCCATAAATATATGTAACACTTTTGTGTGTGACTGGGGATTGAACTCAGGGTCTCACGCATGCTAGACAAATGCACTACCACTGAGCAATGTCCCCAGCCTCATATGTATAATTTTGTGGGTCAATTAAAAATAAATTTAAACAGAAAAAATAATTTTTAAGGAACTATGATTTAGACATATTAAATATATCAAACGTGACAAAACTGACCTGGAAAAGACATTCTCAGTAGGGGAAATTCCTTAGGAAAGAAGAGAAACTGGAGAAATCCTGGCTCTCTCATTCATTGCCCTTGGGATTTGTGATGGTGTAGGTTTAAAATGTCCTGGCGACAACACGGCCATGTTGGAGGCGGGGCTTGGTTGCTGGGGAGGGGTCCCTGTGGGTGTGGCCTTGGGGATTATATATGGTCCCTCCTCCCCTTGCGTGGGGCCTCTTTGATGTGAGAGCAGACCTCTCTCTTTCCCTCTCTCTCCCTCTTTCTGCTTCCCACCATTCTGCCCTGAGCCCCACCAATGTAACCTGGCCTGACCTGGACTGAACCCCGGAATCTCCAGAACTGTGAGCAAATAAATCTTCCTTCCTGGAAATTGTAGTGGTCAGGTGTTTTGGGTGACAGTAGTGAGAACACAGACTCAAAATTCAAATCCATCCTTCCATATTTGGTCTTCAGTGCTGGGGCCAGGTTGTGTTCACAGGCTTACGGTGTAGTTCACACGTGTCTTTGTGTCTGACTTCTACCAGTAGGGGGCACTAAGAGAGGCTGGAAGTCAGGGGCAGCAGAGAGGGTCTTTCTGCCTGTTTGTTGCTATTCCTGGTTGTCATCCTTGCCAGGCTACTGTCCCAGCAGGGGTGGTTAGTTTCAGGTTTCTGCTTGTAATGGAGTCCCTTGTTACAGCCAGAATGCTGGGCCCCTCCCCTAAGTGCCTAAGTTCTTGCAGCTCTATTCCCTTCCTTTGTGTTATTCGGTCTCTAGGGGAGTGGTATCCGCTTTCTGCAGTTGTCTCTTGTGCCTCAGTTTTCCTTTTTTTTTTTTTGTTTCAGCTTTTCAATACCTGTGCAACCATTCCACTTATTTTGTATTCCATCTGTTGATGGAATCATGCTGAAATCTGTTTTTCCCCTAACTTTCCCTTCATGGTTCAGTTTTCCTCAGATATAAACTGGAAAGAATGATGATTGTTGGGGTTTGGGTATCCAGGGTCCCACAGAAAAGCTCAGGAGTTGGCAGTGTAGCTATGTTTGGAAGTGAAATAATTGAATCAAAAAGACTGTAACCTCATCAGTGAGTCAATTCATGTGATGGGTTAATAATTTGAATAGATTTACTGGGTGGTAATATAGGCAGGTGGGTGTGTCTAGAGGAAGTGGTCACTGGGGATGTGGCCTAGGGGCACCGTATCTGTTCCTGGTCCTTTCTCTGCCTCTCTCTGCCTTCTGGTTGCCACGAGCTGAGCAGTGTTCCTCTGCTATGCCATACCCTGCACCACAATGCTTCTACCTTACAGCCTGCTGTCCTTGCCTTGGACTAACTGCTGAAACCATGAGCAAAAACCCTTTTCCTCCTCCAAGTTGTTGTTGTCAGATATTTTGCTCACAGTGACTCAAAGCTAACTGATACAATGAAGAGGATGATAATAATGCCTAATCCAGTTGTTGTGTTGATTAAATGAGTTCTTATATGTGCACACACATGTTCTAAAAACAGTCTTGCTGAGAGTTAAATCTATGTAAATTATTGCTATTATTGAACAGATCTACTCACCAACCCCTGACCCACCATGAAAAAACAAAACAAGACAAACCAACAGACACACCAGGCTCAGAAAAACCTACAGCAACTCTTATGAAAACCATAAAATGCAGATATTTCCATTGCTATTTTTTCTATTCCAGAAAAAGAAGTAAAACTCCTAAGTCAATTTTTTTTGTGTGACACGAATATAATATTATAACAAAGCTGAACAAATATTTTACATTCTATAAATTATAAAAAATATTTTATATTACATAAATTGAAAATACTATCTCACTTTAAAAATAAGGATGAAAAATCCTAAATTAGACATTAGCAAAAAAAAAAAACTTGGTAGCACATTAAAGAATAATACATCATGACCAAGTCAGAAATTTAAAAAAAAATGGCTCCACATTAAGAGATCTATTAGCATAATTCATCATAATAGATTTAACAGATGTAATTTAATGTTGGAGACCCGAGGGCTTGTTTAATCTGTGGTCTTCTTCTCCTTGCCATCTATATTCATTCCCATGGTGATCCCAACTTCTCTTGACTTCAAGTGCTGTCATGGCTTGTTTTTGTATAGCTTTCAGGTTAAATTATTTTTTTTTTTACATTTTAAAAGTGTTTTATAAAACAAAGACAAGTGAAAAATAACAACAAAGACAGAGACTGTATGCACCTCATAAAGTCTAAGATGTTTGCTATTTAGAGAAGCAAAGAAAACTTCACAGAAAAGGTTTGGCTGCCCACTTTATATAACATAATGGCGTTTGAAGTAGATGGACAAGTTTTGGAACATTTAAATATAATCCGTATTCAGAAAGTGCACACAGCCTAATTGTACCACTCTACAAATTTCATAAACTGATCGCGGCTATTTCACTGTCACCCAGATCAACAGAATATTACTTGGTCCTCCGAAGCCACCTCGTTCTGGGAGTGGCTTGGTTTCACTCTTGCCAATGCGTATCCACATTTTCACTCCATTACAATCCGTAGTTTTTAAATGTGTCGCACATACACTTGATTACATCTCCCACTCATTAATTTCTTCCCACTGGAGAGAAAAATGCCTCAACTTTATCATTATCTTGCCCAATTTCTTTTAACATCCTGAAAACTTTAACAGAAAAGAAAATTCAAAACTACATCAAGTGGAGCAACATGAAACTAACAGCATTGTGTAGGATGGCAGTGTATTTTTTTTTTCTCTCCTAAATAGACAGAACATAACACTGAGAAATAACATAGTACTTCACTTTAAATAGATTAGAGAGAATAATGCTTTGTGTCTTCAAGGTAGCATATACACAATCTAATGCCAGAGTTGCTATGGAAACAATTGAATGATAGGAAAAATGTTGCATAAATTTTTATAATCCATGGATTTCTGAGAATTTTCCGCTCTAACTTTATAATGCAGAGAACTTCTTACCAATGGGGCATTTATCTCTTTTTATCTCTTTGGTAAACATCTTTTTTTTTTTTTTTTTTTTTTGTCTGTATGTGCTGAACTACTTCTATTGATTAAATTACTCTGAGAAAACCTTCCTGAATTACCAAAATTCTGTTTCAAAGGCTTAAGATTGTTAATCATAAATTATTTTTTAAAAAATAAGGATATATATATATATATATACTTTCTTTACTTATTTAAAGAATTGATAAAATCCTATCAACAATTTAAATTCTAAAGGCACTTTTTAGCCTTTTAAATTGAAGTGATCTACAGAAAATGAGAATGCTAATTTAGAAGTCAATACATTTATAAGCACTAATTTTGTGTGTGTGCATGTGGTGCTAGGAATCGAACCTAGGGGTGTTCTATGTCCAAGCTTCACCGCCAGCCCTTTTTAATTTTTGTTTTGAAACAGGATCTAGCTAGGTTGCTGAGAGTCTTGCTACATTGCTGAATCTGTCCTCAATCCTGCAATCCTCTTGTCTCACCCTCCCAAGTACTCGAATTACCATGCCTGTCTTAAGTACTATTTTTTTTTTTTTAACTCCAAAGTGGATCTGAAACCAGTTTAGGAAAGATGGTATGAATCTGTGTCCCAGACCAGAGATATTTTCACTTGCCTTTTCCAAGGAAAAGGAAACATGTTTCTTCAGTTCTATAAGCCCTCTTCAATTCAAGGCCCTCTTTGTTTTCAACATTTTGGGGGACAATGGGGGTACAGCAGAAAACGACACTAGGAGCAAAATCCTTGTTCTTACTACGTGGTAGACAGAAGATAAAAATATTAGCTACTGGTAAATGCTCTAATGAGTACCAAGCAGAGGGGCTTTGTGTTTTACTAATGTGCAGCTGGGGAAATTCTCATCAGGTTGTATTTTATCTGAATCCTGAATGGCAAGAAGGAGGCAGGTGGGTGAAGATCTGGGGCAATAAGACCTTGGGGGAGAAAAAGCAGAGGCAAGAACTCCTGGACACCGGTGAGCTCATTCCTCTCTCCCAAGAACTCTGAGCGGTAAGCGGTATTTAGTTTCTAGTATCCAAGTTCACATGAAATCCATGGACCACCGTGCTGTTGGACATTTGGAGTGAGACGTTAAAAGGAAAGTTTTGCCTTTTTTTTTTATTGACTACTTCTCCACAGTCACGGCCTTGATGCTTCAAAGTAATCTCCTGCTATCACACAGACACAGCATTCAAAAGCAGTATCCTGGCTCAGCATGCTTTTGCTTAGATAGCTTTTCTTTTTTCTTTTACTTTGCCTCTTTCTTGTCTACTAGTCTTCCCCCTTCCCCTCCTCTTCCTCTCCCTTTATCCTTCCCTGCTACTCCCTCCCTCTCCCGCCCCCAACTTCCTGCCTCCCATTCTCCCATCTTTCCTGCCTCCTTTTCTCCCAAAAGCATCTATGAAGTGCCCAGGGTGTGTGTAAGTGCCGGAGTCATAGTGAAGGGAGTTTTAGGGGAACAGATTCATCAGTCGGAGTTCACCCAGAACAGGTGGTCCTCATCCAAGAAATTCAAACGCACAGCTTGCTTCAGCCTTGGCTGATTTTCTGAGGCAGAATTTTAAAAGTTCCAGATTCCCCAATTTCAAAACACAATAACCTCTTCTGTTTGTTTCACTTATTATAGCAAATGTCTCTCATTTGTGAGATCAACATTTTTGGCGTGCGCCTCCCGAGGTGGGAGTGTGGGGGAAAGTGTTATGCCAACAGTGAGGGGGAAACCAAACTTTGTTCTGTGCGCATGAAAATAATGACTAATTCCTGTGCATCAGGGTTGGCCTTTGGGATGCTGGTTCTGAAAACTTAACTCATTGGTGGGGGGAAAAAAAGAAAAGGTAACGGACATGCAAATGTAACCATAAAACAGTGCAAAGTGGACTATGTATTGAGGATGAATGTAAAGACTTATCATAGTACGTAGCAGATCCAGAAAGGAATATATTTTAGAGTACTTTTACAAGTGGGTTGGCAAGAATGAGTTACTGGTTTTACCCCCTCTGCTTTACAAAATGTTGAATTCAACTATCAATGGAGTCAGTACCACTTGGATGTTATTATTTATTTACTTATTCATCTTATTATTTTTTGTGGTACAGGGGATGGAATTCAGGGACATTCTACCCCCAAATTACATCTCCAGCCCTATTTTACTCTTTTATTTTGAAACAGGGTCTCACTACGTTGCAGATGGCCTAAGTTGCTGAGGCTAGCCTGTTATCTTCCTGTCTCAGCCTCCCAAGTACTGGGATTACAAGCGTGTGCCACCACGCCTGGCTATCCTTGCTTTAATTAACAATACCCAAGGAGCTTCTTTAGGAACTTAGGAAGATAATTAAAGGGTTAACAGAGTCACTGAATCCAATAGCAAATGAGAACTACGTACAGCTTGCTACATATATAACGTAGGTATAATTATATTTTAGTTCATTATGGGTAATAACTGGATATGAACTTCCTATCTCTTCTCACTGAGAAGGCATGCAGTTCTTAGCTTTGTATTGCAAGGGAAAGGGCCCTGCCCCAGGCTGCCCCTCATTTTCTCTTCCTTTAGTCTCTATTGATCCACACTCACTGCCAGTGGGTTGTGGAAAAGCTGCTTCACTGTATTAGGTTGGCTAAGACCAAACTGGAGAATTCCTAGTCTCTGCTTCTTTCAATCTTTGACTGCATTTTTTGGCTGCTGTTGTTGCTTTTCTTCAGTGTCTTTTCAGAATACGGGCTGCTGAACACTGCTGTCACACGGCTCTGTTTTCTCAGTGATGCTGCTCTTCTTTCTCCTGGGCCCTTCCAGCTTTAAGTGCTGGGACGGTCTAATTAATCCTGACTCCTTCCATGTGCACACACACACACACACACACACACACACACACACACACACACACACACATACTCCCCTGTTCTGTCCCTGTCTGTGGACTCCCCCTGATTCCGTGCTATTGGCAAACACCTGCTCTGGCTGCATGAGCTCTCATCTCTGCCCACTCACTTCCACCTACCTACCTTCCCCTGCTTACCTGCTGGCTCTCTGTGCTTCAGATTTGCTGGACTTTTCCTACTCTCTGGATCCACCACATTACCTCCCTTTTCAGGGCAGCCCTGGTAATGCTGTTCCCTTTGCTCTAAAATGGTTTTCTGTTGTGATCAACCCTTATCACCCCCGACATCCCTCCCTGCATATGCTAGCAGATCCTCTTCATATTTCCGATCTCTGTGATGTGACATGCCTTGGCCACAGAGATGATGTCCTCGATCACGCAGCCTACTTTGCTTACAGTAAGCAGTTCCTGCCAGGCAGTGCTTCCTAAGTCATCTATAGTGAAGAGCTTGTATTTTTGCTTTACAATCCATCGCAGGCCAGTATTTATTAAAATGTAATTAAACTATGTTATATTTACCAAGGAATCAAAACCTTATGAAATACAAGGCTCCATTTTTAAAAGTTTACCAGGCACAAAATAACTTCTTTAAATTTTAATTTTATAAGTTGCTAAATCCTTAAGCTTTCTATGCGTGTCCTCAATCTTAGGGACCACTAACAAATAGTTTGCAGAAGGACACTGGTCCATGACTTCCTCTTTGAGTAGCACTGCTTCATACCGTGGAGGGGACCATAGTATTTGTCATAAAAATAGCTACGTCTGTCTCACTCTAATAGCTCTAGTACTTACTCTCTCCTGAATCCACACATCAGTATAATTGTTTGTTTGATATTTGTCTTTCCCGCTTGTCTTCTAGACTCCAAGTTCTGTGAGGGCAGAGACCACATTTGTCTTGTTTACGGTTATGTTTTCAGCACTTAGCTGAGTACCCAGCATGAAGTTAAAGGTTAGTAGAGACACGTCAAAATCCTGTTTATGGTCTGCACCTGGAGCGATCCCTATGAAAACATGTTTACATAAAATGTGGCATTAATTTATTTAACAGAAGCTCTGCTGTTTTCTTCTGCCTCTGAGATGTTTTCCTTCTGCCTTGTGCATCAAAACACTCATGCTCTAAGACTATGTAGTGCAGAGAAAAGGGACTTCCTTGGAACAATGGGCCTAATAAAATGACAGGCAGGTGGTCGGCTGGGTCGGGCCTTTGTTGCTGTAGGAGGAGTGGTTAGTAGTTGTCAGAACCCTGACTGCTCCCAGAAAGAATAGTTCTGTGAGCAACATAAGAAATTGTGCTAAAGAATACTGAGAAACATAGGGAAGGTCCAGTTAGAGTCATCAACCAATGAGAGCTCTTCCAAGAAGACAGAAAAAGAAAAATTATAGATAAAGCCTGATGAAAACACACACCCATGGATCGTGGGATGGCGTTGAGTTACAAGAGGATACATTTAGTGAGTGTTAACTGTCAAATTCAGAAACGGCCCTATTAGTCAAGCAAGAAGCTAATAAAATGTTTGAACTGGAGCCGGGCGTGGTGGCGCACGCTTGTAATCCCAGCATTCGGGAGGCTGAGACCGGAGGATCCGGGTTCGCGGCCAGCCTCAGCTATCTAGTGAGGCATTCCGCAACTTAGTGAGACCCGGTTTCAAAATAAAGAATAAAAAATAGGGCTGGGGGTGTAGCTCGGAGGTAGAACGCCGCTGAGTTCAATCCCTAG
>PVLC010007569.1:5233-62750 GCA_004027655.1 Graphiurus murinus | reverse complement strand
AGAAGAAGAAGAAGAAGAAGAAGAAGAAGAAGAAGAAGAAGAAAGAAGGGATAGCCAGTCATATCTATGCATCTATGCACTTACTCTGGCTACAGAGTTAGAGAAGGGCTCAAATAAACACATTGAGTCATATATTTTATAATAATGAAGTGAGAGATGATGGATACTTGTATTAGATGGTAGGAGTGGGAATGCAGAAAGCAAATAGAATTAAGAAATATTCAATGGATAGAACAAAGATTTGAGGTAGACTGATGTGAAGAAGGCATGGCTGAGGATAATTCAGTATGTTAGTTTCCCAGGATGCCATAACAAATTATCACAAACTGGTCAAACAGGGGTGTCTCCTCTTATAGGGTTCTAGTGCGGGGGATTTTGATGAATGAAGTCCAAAGGCTAACGAAGGGTAAATAAATAGAAAGGATATGAAAATTTATTTTATTTACTACCATTATTATTATTTTTTACCATTTTTTTCTTGGTACTGGGGATTGAACCCAGGGGCATTCTACCTCCAAGCTATACCCCCAGTCCTACTTTTATTCTTTATTTTGATACAAGGTCTCACTAAGTTGCAGAGGGCCTCACTAAGTAGCTGAGACTGGCCAGGAACCCAGATCCTCCTATCTCATCCTCCCAAGTACTGGGATTACAAGTGTGCACCATCATGCCTGGCTTTGAAGGTTTATTTTAAGTCAGGAAAAGATAGAAGACAAAAATAGCTCCATGCCCATGCCCTGCCCCCATGTTGGGGGTGTTGAAAGAAAGTAACCACCAAAACTCTTGGGAGGTAGACTTTTAAACCTTACTGAGGTTTCCCATCTGCTCTTTTATGATTTGTTAGAATTGGGTGTGGGGGAGTCAATGTCTTTTGGCCAATTTCAATCCTTAATTTTAATTGTTATCTTGTGGGCTTGCCGGCCCGGATCTCCTGGTGCCCACCAGTCTCTTACCTCCCTGTTCACCTTCCTGTCTCTCACAGAAGGCAATGCAGATGGCCTTTTTAAATCTTTCTTACTCCCAGTTCCTCTGCTTTGCCTTATGTCCCCCTCTGATTAAGTGACCCTAACTGCTTTGGGGAAATGGGGGACAACCACTCAACTGCTTTGAGCTGGTAGGGGGTGCTGTCAGAGTATCATAGTTAGGATCTCAGGGGGTAGATGATCTAGATGACCAAGGAAGAAGGAATCCTTCATATGAGGTTTTGTTCTCATAACTATCTGTAGCTGGGGGGTTGAAGGAGCTTCGTTATCTTGGATCAAAGTCATTAATGGTGGATCAGTGGGCATCTACATGAAAAACTGGTGTGTTAGTACATTATACAACAACCTGGATAGATATCTTGCCATAATGGTTTTCTCCATAACTCATTACCTTGGAACATCCACTTGTTAAATTTTAAATTGGAGGCCAGGTAGTTAATTCATTTACAATAGACCATGAATCATTATATATAACATTGTGAAAAGTTCTTGTGGCACAAAGCCTAAAAAACAAAAAACAAAAATAAAAAACAACAACAACAACAAAACATGTTGTCTGTAACTTAGCTTAAATAGTTTTTTTTTGTCTGTCAGATTTTGAACAGGACTCAGATCCTCCAGGAGTTTATAGAAATAGGGATTTTCACCTTTTGTAGCGTCTTATGTTCCTGGACCTGTAAAAACTCAGGAACAACAGATTTAACTTTACAGGATTTTATAAAGCCTTAACTAGAGAGAGGTTTTGGGCATTGGTGTCATCTTATTTTTTTAATGTGAATTTAATGGTAGAACTATATAAATGGCTTTAGAATAGCTCCTTTTTTTGTTAACCCTGAAATTGCACATTTGCTTCTGGTTATACTGTTCTATTCAGTGTTCAAGACCAAGCAGGTAACCCTATGTTTGGCAAACATAAGTTTTTCTAACTTTTTTTTTCTGTTAAAATTTGTCAGGGTTCCGCAGGGTTATTCTTAGGGGCTTGGTGAGGCTATACCTCTACCAGTTGTGCTATTTACTAGGATGGGTTATGATTTGCTGACTATTTGACTTCCTTTGAAGCATAGGGGATATTTCCCTCTTCGATGACCCTCCTTTTCGCAGAGTATGTGCTGTTGGCTCCCAATCTCTGGCCTTTGTGATCTCCCTGTTTTGGGAGGTCAGATGACTCACTGAAGTTGCAGGATTAAGGAGGTAGAAAGAAATAGGCAAATTGAGCTAGCAGGCCATGGTGGAAAGACTTAATTCCCTGAGAAGGCAACAAATACTAACTTCCAAAACTCCTGAAAGGACCAGACCTTCTGAATGTCAAGTGCTGACAAGATAAAAAGACTCCTGAGAGTGAACAAATATTTGCAAAACTCCAGTTGTTCCTGCTGATAAGCAATCCCTGGTGATCCCAGGAAACAGCATCTGGGACCCCAACTGAGAAAAGGAGACACAAAAAAGGACATTATCTAAGTCCCAGAAAATTACTTCTAGGATCCCAACTGGGAAAGAAAACTCAAAGAAACATATAAACTCCCAGAGAAGCCACTCTACATGGTTACCCATTTGGGAATCCCTCCCTCTGGGAGCTTTTCTCTTTCTTGCAGGTCATGTTGTCTTTGAGAGAAAATGATATATAATTGATAACACTCAGCCCAGGCAACTCCTGGGTAATGAACAAAAGATACCTGCTAGATGGCAAGGCTGACTGAGGCCATTAGGGGTGGCATGCAACTAACTTTGGTAGATCATGTGGACTTTGGAATAAAGCAGTTTACAATTGATGGTCTGTGGCTTGGGCTACTCCCAAGTAGTGTCCAGAAGGGAGCTGCTGGACTCCAGGGTCCCCACTGCCTGAAACGGTGGTCTGCTTCTTTTTCCTTTCCCTGTTCTCTTTACAGTAAACTCCCTGCTCACCTTTAGTGTCATTCTTCATACTTCATAGACAAGAAAACGTCTGTTTCCCTGAGCGGCTTAAAACAACAGAAATATATTCCTATAGTTCTGGAGGCTAGATGTAGGGCTCCATAGGTTTTGACTGTGATCCGTAACATGAGATTAGGTGTGAAATAACTTTCACTTGCGGCATCATGTAAGAGCTCAAAAAGTTTTGGATTTTGGATTTCAGATATTTTAACTAGGAGTACTCACCCTATATAGTGTTAGTGAAATAGGGGTATCTCCTCTTATAGGATTCTTGTCCAGTGGATTTCAATGAATGAAGTCCAAAGATTAGTGAATGATATAGAAATATGGAAATTTAAGTCAAGAAAAGATAGAAGACAAAAAACAGCTCCACCTCCCCATGCGGGGCGGGGGGAAGGGTTCTTGAAAGAAAGTAACCACCAAAAGTAAAAGTCTTCGGAGGTAGGCTTTTAAACCTTACTGAGGTTCCCCATCTTCTCTTTTATGATGGGTCAGAATTGGGTTTTGGGGAACCAGTATGTTTTGACAAATTTAAATCCTTAATTTGAATTGTTATCTCATGGATTAGTGGGCCCTGATCTCCTGGTGTCCACACGTCTCTTACCTCCCTCCACCTCACAGAAGAAGATACAGATGGCTTTCTTTAATCCCTCCTATTCTCAGGTCCTCTGCCTTATCTCATGCCCCCTCTGATGAAGTGACCCTAAATACTGTTAGGGAACTGGGACCTTGACTACTCTAACTACTTCGAGTTGGTAGGGAGCACTGTTGAAGTATCATAGTTAGGGTCTTAGGGGTTGGATGATCTAGAGGGCCATGGAAGAAGGAATCCTTCATGCGAGGTTTTGTTCTCATAACTGTCTGTAGCTGGAGGGCTGAAGGAGCCTGATTTTCTTGGTTCAAAGTCACTCATAGTGGGTCAGTGGGCATCTAAATGAAAAACTGATACATTAGTACATTATACAATAATCCAGATATCTTGCCATACTGTTTTTTTCCACAACTCTTTACCTTGGGCCATCCACCTGTTAATATTTTAAATTGGAGCCCAGGTAGCCAACCCATTTGCAATAGATCAGGAAAAAAAAAAAAAAAAAAAAAAAAATATATATATATATATATATATATATATAATTGTGAAAATTCCATGTGGCACAAACCCTGAAGAAACCAAGCATGTTGTCTTTATCTTAGCTTAAACGGGTTGTTGTTTATCTGTAGGATTTTGAACAGGACTCAGATCCTCTAAGAGTTTACAGAAATAGGAATTTCTACTTTTTGTAGTGGATCACAGTCAAAACCTAGGTGCACTAAAAATGTTGTATGTAGTTCAGGCTAGTGATTGAGGGGTCAAGGTGGCAGAACAGAGGCACCCAGGACTCACCTGTCCCCTGCCCCACAGGATATAACAAAAGAGACAGTTGTGTAGCTGCATTTAGAGGTGAGTGGCTGTGGAAGAATATGACTTCAACAGCAAAGAAGTGGAGACCTGGTGAAATCCAGAAAATAGGTATGTTAGCACAGCAAGAGAAACTTCCCTGGCACCAGCCTCCTCAGATTGTGTCCAGGGGAGGGAGATCCCCATGTTTGAGAGAATAAAGGTGAAAGAGAAAGAGAAGAGAGAGAGAGGAGAGAGGTGAAGAGAGAGAGAGAGAGAGAGAGAGAGAGAGAGAGAGAGAGAGAGAGAGAGAGAGAGAGTTAGTTCTAGCTTGGTGCAGAATCATCACAGTCTAGATAAATAAGAGAGCTGGAGTCTGCACAGCAGGTTGGATTGAGAGAATGAGTTTACTCCACCTCTTAGCAATCTCTTAGAGTGACAAAGCCAGGAGCCATGTTGAAGAAGGTCCTATTGTTTGAGTTCATGTTGTTCTGAGGGTCAGAACTCTGGAAAATTCCCATCTCTGGGACCCCATGGACACATCACTGTACTGTCTGGGAGGGTGGTGGCCCCAGAAGACAAACCCATTGAGAGGACTGTGCCAAGGAAAATGTGGGTTGTGATGCAGAGTGCAGAGCAGGGCATGGTCCTCTGGAATTGGGGGTCAGGGGACCTGCCCTCTGAGATGAGGAGTATCTTGGGGGCCAGGATTGAGGGTGGCAAGATCACATGTGTTCTACTGCACTCCTCCCACCATAGAACAGATGGATCAATTTCCCCTCCCCCCACCCTTGGGGGCATCATGGCTCCACTATGTCTCTGCATATAAAGTGTATATGAAACACAAGTAAATTTTGCATTCAGATTTAGGTCCAGCTCCCAAGATATTTCATTATGTGTGTGTAAATATTACAAAGTATGAAAAAAATGAAATCTGAAGTACTTCTGGTCCCATACATTTTGGATAAGGGATGCTTAACCTCGATCTCGAAAATTTCTACTTCTTTCTAGCTATTGTTAATAGCCTACAAATCGTGATCATAGCATTCTCTCTTAGCCTCCCCATATCTATTCTAATAAGATTATAGTCAAAGTAAACCTTTTAAAATGGAGAGTTGGTTATGTTTCTCTTCACTTGAAGTATTTCAGTGACTTAGCAATCCAGAGTCAAACTGGGTCAAGAGTTAAATGCTTAGTGACCTGTGAAGTTCATGGTTCATGTCTAGCCCCTGGCTGCCCCGCCAGGTCCATAGTCACCATTCTCTCTCCCACTGTCTTCTTCCAACTACACTGATCTTCAATATACCAAGCTCTTCCCCACCACATCACTTTGCTTATGATGTTTTAATGCCTGGAAACTCCATTCTTTCTCATCACTGACTTCTGTCCAATTCGGATTTTATGGCCCAATTTTAATACCTCTTCCTCAGAATGAACTTAATGAACTCTCCAACTTTTCCTTTAGAGTGTGATTCCCAGCTGTAATTGAGTAGTTATTTTAAACTTACTTTATTTATATATCTGTTCCAAAGTTAATGTCCATGTGGTTAGGTATCATATTTGTCTTGCTAACCACTGAGCAGTGACTCTGCCTTATACAACAGAGATGAATGGTGCCCTTTGAGTTACGCAAGAGCGGCTCTACTACTTAATTCTAAAAGCATGTCCAGTGCCTGACTCATAGAAAGTACTCATTGAATGTTTGTGAAATGCTTGAATTAACTAATTAATCAAGAGACAATAGAAATAATAAAATTGGCTGAGCTCTACCAGGGGAAAAAGACAGAGCTGTGAGCTGCTCTAAAAGGTAAAGACCATGTAGAGCTAAAAAAAAGTTAAGAAAGGAAATTGAGGTATTGCTAGTGAAGTAAAGTATCATAGACTCTAAAGGGAGAATGAACTTAAAGGAGAGAGTGGTCCAGAATGTCAAATTTGCAGGCTGTTTAAACCAGATAAAACAGAGAAATCTTCTTTGAATTTAGTGATGTGAATTTCATTGCTGCACTTGACCTAGATAATTTTATGGAGTGTTTGGTGCTGAAGCAGGATCGAGTGGGTTGAAGGTGAATAGGATATGAGGAAATTAGATAGTAGTTCTTTCAAGGAGGTTAATTGACAGGAAGGAAGGAGAGAGATGAGCAATATTCATAGACTGATATAGGGATAGGAGAAAATTTTGGTTTAGAGCAAGGTGGAATGATTGGCCTTAAGATGGAAATTAGGATGCTTTTTGTTGGGAAAGGAAGTAATACGCAGTTTTCCACCTCCAATATGGACCCACAAGGGTGGCTTTGGGCCTGGAACATTTCTTTGCAAAAAGATTAAGAGCCCTCACAGCCTATTCTGGGCATATTGTTTTAGTCTGTTTTCTGATGCTATGGCAGAATAGCTGAGAAAAAGAGGTTAGTTTTGATTCACCGTTCTAGAAATCCAAGAGCAGGGCTTCTACTTGGCTTCTGGTGGAAAACATGGTGGATGACATCACATGACTAGACTGTGTGTGAGTGGTGAGTGGGTGCATATGAGAGGGAGGTGAGATTACAGGTGTTTTATAACAACCCATCCTCACAATAACTTACCCCTTCCATGGGGGCTACATTATCACTAATCTCTTCACGAATAGGGAGCCCAATGATCTAATTCCTCTTAAAAGTCCCAGCACTTATCAACACCATTACAAACAAGACCACTGATTCCATTCATAAAGGCTCTGTCTTCATGACTTAACCACCCACTAAAGTCCCTACCTTGTAATAATATAGTGTTAAGAATGAAATTTCAACATAATTTTTTTTGGGGAGGACACAAATTTCAGACCAAGTTAAGGCGGCTTAGAAAATAAAGATTCTCAAGCATCTTCCCTTCACACCACCAAGTCCCTCAACCTCTCTGACTCTATCTCTTCTGTCAGATTCGAATTTGTAGGTGAGCAGCAGAGGCCAGAAACCTGAATTTTTCTTAAGTTCCTAAGTGATTCTGATGCAAAAATTCTATAGACTGAGCTTGGAGAAACACTGCTTCAGGAGTATCTAAATAATAACCACCACAATACACATCTCTGTTTTCATTGATTCCTATTTAAAATTAAAACTTTCTGATGGTTATTTATATTCTAAAACACACTTGTTACTCAAATACTTTTCTGATTAAACATTAACTATCTCCCTCTCAAGCCCCTGAAATCATTCCAAGCTATCATTAACTTATTTAGACCTTTATACTCTTTTTCACATCTCCCATCTTTGGTCAATCCTGGCTTACTAAAGCCTGGCTACCTATTAAAGATACTAGTTTTCTAGTGTCTCTCAAGTAAAAAAACTTCCTTCTCAGCTTCCTACCTTCTCTACCCAGCTACCTCATAATTGGAAAATGAGGTTGGCATCTTCCTTTCTCCCCAAATCAGGTCCCCATCAATACTCCTACACCTTCTTGCAAAAGCTCCTGCCCCCTGAGATTCCTATCAAATAGCAAGAGTCTCATGCCTTCCCTTGAGCTGTCCTGCCACTGCCATTTACCTATCTCTTTCATTGCCAATGAAAACACTGACACCCAGCTCACAGTCACATCCTCCCACGTCATGTCCTGACATCATCCCGGATAACTTTACTGTTCAAATGGACAACTTATCAAGCTCCTAGACTTCTCATATTCTTGATTTCGTCTTCTCCATGCCTTTAGCTGTCACTCTGCGGATACACAGTAAACTTTGTCATTACCTGGAATCACTCTTCCTCTACTATTACTAATTCAAACATTTCACGCTTTGCCTACAATTGTAATCTTTCAGGTCCCTCACTTATGGCTCTTACTACATGGGTTCTTCTACTCCCAAGGCATCTCTGGGCCATGGAACTCTGTGCTTTTTCCTTCTCTATCAGCTGGTTCATGTCATCACTTCCCTTTCCATTCTTCTTAGGTACAATCTCAACTTCTCTTCTTCTGTTCTGACTTCTCTCCTCCACAGATGTCTCATTGCCTTCACATGTGAAAGCCTCAATCATGGATGAATTAAACTATCAATCTTTGCTTCTGCACCCTAAGTGAAAAATATTGCTCATGACAAATCTGTTCTTATTCTCAAAGCGAACAATCCTTAAGCAATGGTGATAAAATGCTTAAATACCTGTAATGAGGCTTTAGGATGAACAGAGATCCAGGGCAGTGTAGACCAACTCCTTGAGGGTGCACCAAGAAGACAGGATACAAGCTGTGTGCTGAGGCTGGACAGTTTGACTGGGAGGCTTTAGAGAAAGAGAAAGCAAATGTGTATCAGTCCTATTTAGACCAACAATGGATGAAAACAATCTTCGTCTAGGCTTAACCTAAGCTTTAATGGAATCCTAATTATTGAAGCTGGTCAGTCAAAAGAAAGAGGAGAAAGGAAAGGTCATCTTTACAAGCTAGGCATGTACTTTTTGAACAAAGGCTTAACTGTGGTGCGGTCCAAGCCCTGGGGGCTAGAAGAGAAGATCTTCAAATGTCCCCAAATTTTCATAAAGCCTTACAGGCCTCTGGAAAGCCAGATGGGGTTATCCCTGAGCTGGAGATCAGGCAAGGTGATCTTAAAATGCCACAGAAGGGAGTGTACCTTAATTTATTATCCTTGAATGGTTCATAACATGTTGGGGATGGTGAAAAGGAACTAAAGATATGCCCAGTGTTTTATATGCTTGAGGGCACTGGAACAAATCTGGGAAACAGCACAGTGTTCTGGGTTAACAGTTATTTTTGAATCCCATTACAACTGGTGTAGAGCAGGCTGTCATACTGTCTTCCATTCCCCTGGGACTATTTGGGCTCCTAATGGAAGCAGTGACAGATAGAGGGGTTTGAATTTCACTAGTGTCAATTTAGAGAAGGTCACAGGTAGCCACTGCATCCAAATCATTCTCCTGTTTTTTAAATTTTTTTTTTTGTATTAGAGATTGAATCCAGAGGCATTCTACCTCCATGCTACACCCCTAGCTCTATTTTATTTTGTTATTTTGAAACAAGAACTCACTAAGTTACTGAGGATCTTGCTAAGTTGCTGAGGCTGGCCTTGAACCTGTCATCTTCTTGTCTCAGCCTCCCAAGTACTGAGATTACAGGTGTGCGCTACTTACTACACCTGGTTCCAAATCATTCTAATTGACATCTGAGCCCCATTTCACCAAAGGATGGAAATGACTCTCTAAATTATTCAACCTAGCCAACCCTACACCTGCTTAGTCTTCCTCACATGTTCTTTCCTGTGAGAACTATGCTAAAGGGTCTTGATACAGTTTCCCCTTTAACTCTGCCTCCTGATTCTGGAGCTTCCCCGCATGACCCCCACAGTAGTGTGACATGCCCCTTCTCTTGGGATCTGTGAGTAACAAATTATCTTTTCAATAGCAGTTATCTCCTGATCTGTTCACCTCACTATACCCTAATAATAATAAAACCTGTATTTTAAAACAGTGGGCCCAAACTAGAGAATAGGTGAGAGATAGTAGTTTGGAGTTGGCCCAAATCCAAGCCTTTCAGATACTGTTGGCAGCATGCAGTACCCCTTTACTTGATGGCTGGCTTCCTCATGGTGAAAATCCTAATGCCTTCAGAAAACTCAAGATACGTAACAGACCCAAGCTGCCACCCTTCTCCTATTTCCTTGGAGCTGTACTTTCTGAATCCACCGAGTTGACATCAGAGACCTTCGCTTTTGGAGTTTGTCCAAATTCCACAGAGTGGAAGGAGAAATTAAGAAGGAAACCTCATTCTTTCCCTGAATAGATCTGTGAGGTTTTCTTCAAAGTGAGCAAACGACAGACAGCATTGAACATCTCCACTATTTCACAGTACTTGCTCCAGCCTCTTGCTGTCGGGGGTCCCACAGTCTCTTACTTTGGGGATCTGTTACCGTTACTCTACTCCCTCTGAGGAATGTAGAAGAAGGGCAAAGGCAGAAGGCTCAGGCCTAGCTTGGGCATCGCCTGGGCTCTGTGCTACTTGCACATTCTTGCGAAGGGAAGACTATACATGTCTCCTTTCTCTGTCCTGATCTGCCATTCCCCTTGTGTAGGAAGGAAGCAGATCAACCAGTTTGCTATATAACCATGTGTCAAACTAGAAAATGAGATTCCAGTCTACTCTTTCAGTAGGCCCCTCCAATATCTACAATGGACCTTTCAGAGCCTTAACCCCCACTATAAAGCAATCTCCAAGTCCAACTGACTGTAAAGAAACTTCTAAGGAAAGGGAGAGGAGACCCTAGTGAATGAGTAGAATTTTTTTCTTCACATGGCTGGAGGTTATGGTGACATGATATCTCAAGACTGACTCCGCCAGTTTTAATAAGGCCTGGAGGATGTGCCTGGTGTCTCTTTAAGACTATGGTGATGTCTTTGTTCCTTCCAGCTACCATCATACCATAGACTATAGACTGTATGTCTTAAGGAACAGAACCTTATATCTCACAGTTGGGGAGGGCAGGAGTCTGAAATCAGCATGCTAGCATGGTTGGTTTTTCTCTCTCTTTGGTTTGTGGATGGCACCTTCTTATTGTGTGCATGAAGACTGGTGTGGATCAAATTCTCAGGTGCCTTTTCTTAAACAGACACTAATCCCATCACGAGGACCCCAATCTAAACCCCTCATGACCTCATCTAAACCTAGTTACTTTCCAAAGGCCTCAGCAACAAACATGATCCCACTGAAGGTTAGGATTTTAGCATATGGATTTTAAGTGAGGGATTGAAAAAAATTCAGACCACAATAACTCTGATATATTTTCAAATATATATACATGTGTACACATGCATGCACACATGCATGCACACATGCACACACATATGCATGCACACACACACTGGGGACTGAGCCCAGAGGCATTCTACCTCTGAGCTATACTCCCAGCCCTGTTATATTTTTTATTCTGAAACAGGGTATCACTAAGTTTCTGAGGACCTCGCTAAGTTTCTTAGACTGGCTTTGAACCTATGATCCTCCTGTCTTGGTCTCCAAAGTACTGGGATTACAGGTGTGTGCCACCACTCTAGCTAATATGTATATATTTAACAGGTGTATATATATATATATATATTTCATTAAGACACAAGAGTATACATAACTGTATTCAGAAATGGAAAAATATCATTATTGTTTCAACAATGAAATGTTCTATTACACAAAAAAATTCCATATCATCTTTTGCATGGACACTTTTAAGACTATTCATGATACTCTTGACTGAAAAGGTTTACATAAACTGCACAGATGAACAATTTCTTCATTCAGCATGTTAGTTTTCTATTGCTCCGTAGCAAATTGCCACGAGTTTTAGTGAGTGGCCTACAACAACACAAATTTATTATCTCATTGTTTGTGAAGTTCATAAATTGTGGTGTGACATGACTGGATTATCTGCTCAGGGTCTCTCTGGACTGAAATCAAGGTGTGGCCTGGGGCTGCAGTTTCCATCTTGACTCCATCTCTTCTTTCTAGCTCTCAGGTTGTTGGTGAACTTAAGTTTCTTGTGGTTGTGAGACTCAGGTCTTCATTTTTCTTCTAGCTATTAGTTGGGAATGGCTGTCAGCACCTAATGGCTGCATGCAGTTTACAACATGAAGGTTTATTTTCTCCCAGACCAGACAAGTGTGAGGTGCTCTGACTCCCTCTCCTGTACTGGCTGGATGTTGGTCTCTGTGGGAGCAGTGCATGGGATGGCATGATGAAAAAATACTCTTGAGACTTTATTTCTTGTCTCAAGGAGGTGAGAGAGGAGAAGACAAGAGAACCAATGTCCCTGAGAAAAAAATCAGCTCTTCTTGTTATTACTTGCTTACAGAGTTAAGATTAGGTCATCAAATCCTTGGATATCTCTTGCTATGGAAGTAGAGCATTGTGTTAGGAATGTTATAGAAAATAAGGTGTTATCTGGCAGGTTTGCAAGTTTGGCAGGGGTTGCTATTTTCAGCTCCAGTTCTTCTGCCCTTTAGCAAAGCAAGTGAAAAGAGTAACAAAACAGAGGGAATTAGCTTAGATAGTGAAGGGCCATCAAGGACATTGCCTTCAGTTCCTTTGAGAAAGGTAGTCTTCTGCCAAAGCAAGCAGGAAGCTATAAATCCTTAAGCCAATATTTTTTAGACTTAGAACAGTTTTCCACAGCTGGAGAAAACTGTAAAGGGCTCATGTAATTCAGTGAAGCCCACTACAAACATTTCCCTATTTTAAAGTTATTGGATTTGGAACCCTTAATTACATCTGCAAGACACTTTCATGGTAGCACTAAGATTAGTGTTTGAATGAATAGCTCCTTTACCCTATTACATAAGAAAATAGTTCCAAGAAGGCTAATGAATGAAGTTTAAGATATCTTTGTAGTTTTTTAGTTTTATTGGCCTTTGAATTATATTACTAAGGTTGTATAGTCAAAATACTAAAAGTTACATTAACAACTTGAATTAGATATATTCACTTTCAAATTTTAGGATTCTTTTTACATTATTATAGTCGTAGCATGCAAAACAAGCTATAACTATGGTGTATTCAGAGAAGTCACATACATCTGTCTCCATCTCCCTATTTTCTTCTTCTTTATACCTAACATTTATATTGGCTTATAAATTAGTATTTAATTTTGCAATAGAGAAACTTCATATTTTTATTCACATCTTTGCACTTATTTCAAGAAGATATTATACTATATCCACTCTTCAGCACCTTGTTTTTTCACTAAAATGTGTAATAAAGACCATTCTATGTCAGTATATATAATTTTTCTTCATCCAATTTTATAGCTGCATAGCTTCAGTTTTGTGGATGGCCCAGAGTTTATACAAGTAGTCTTTCCATTGATGTATAATTGGGCTATTTCCCAAATTTGCTAATATAAGTAATGCTATATTAATTAGCTTTGTGCCAACCGAACTTTTGGATAGATTCCTGGAAATGGGATTGTTGGTCAAAAGATAAATGCCTAAGTAATTCTGCTAAACATTGTCAAATTCCTCTCCACAGAAGTCGAATCAGTTTTTACTACAGTACTTCCTACAAAGTATTTAAGTACCAGTTCCTCACAATGTTGACAGTGAAGTAAGTACATTATAAAACTTATGGAAATTTACAAATCTAATGTGTGAAAAATGATATCTCCTTGTAGTTTTAATTTGCATTTCTTTTTCAAATATAACTCTAATACCCATGCATAATGTTACTAGCCTTTTGTAATATTAAAAGGGGGCAGCATGATGTTACTGCATGAACACAAGAAAGACTGGTCAGGATTTAACCCACATGAGAGTTACAACTATGGAATTGACTAGACAGTTTCACTAAAATTGCCAGGTTATACCCAAGATGTTTCTAGGAAAACTCTTATTTATAAAACTATGCTTTGAATATCAACGTTTTGAATTTTATTTATTATTTATAGTAGGAAAAGACATCATTTTTCCATGTAAACACAGAATTTAAGAAACAAATATATTTTAAATTTGGCATTTTTATTGATAATTTTATTTTTTAATCTTTATAATTTCTCAATTGTTATGCCTTTGTCTTTGCTGTCATGGTGAGACAGGGACCACCATTGGGACAAAAGGCAATGCACTCCTGGGTCTTAACTCATAGCTTGTTAGCTACTAAAAGCATGATATGAGCTGGCATGGTGGTGCATGCTTGAAATTCCTGTACATGGGAGGCTGAGACAGAAGAATTGCAGGTTCAAGGCCAGCCTGAGCAGTTTAGCAAGATCCTGTTAACAAATTAAAAAAAAATAAAAATAAAATAAGGCTTGAGATATAGCTCGGAGGTAGAATACCCGTGGGTTCAGTCTCCAAGACTATACCATTACCAACAAATAAGCATGGTATGTGTCTTATTTGACATCACTCACTAATTCTCCAACAGTTTTACTGACTTCAAAACACAAGGTGCATCATTAAAGCCAGCATACCCTCACTATGTCTTTTTTTTTTTTTTTTTTTCAAGGAAAAGCAACATAAAGGATAAAACTGTTGAGAAGTCATAGAAACCACAAATTCCCAGGGTCCTTAGCTTGTTACTTGCCATGATTTATGTTTTCTTCTGCTCCCCACTCATGTGTTCTCTTCACAACTATGGCAACACATCCTTAGGGAAATGTTTAGATAGGCATTGATACGAGAGGTATGATATTTTATCACACCTCTCTCCATGTTAAAGTGCTTACCAAAGAAAAGAAAAGCACCTTCTGAAGTGTACCTAAAGCCAATTAACATTCCTAAGCTTTAGTCCAACCCTACTACCTTTTCCCTAGAATAAAACTAGCTCTCTCTTTTGTACTGAGAGCCAGCTTGACACTCTCTGTCAATGCCATGTCTTCCTTCTGCTTGAGCAAGACGTCCCAAAAGAGAGTCTTATTTCTGTGAGCAGTTGTGCCTTTATCTGATTGTTCTGATAGAGAGCACAGGAAGCCACCTAACTGGAAACAATGGAAAAGTAGTTCCAAAAGGAGTTTTAGAATGCATTTATATATTTCCATTGCATTTAAATATTTGAATTGTGCCAGGGGTGGTGGTACTGTAATCCCAGTATTTGGGAAACCGAGACAGGAGGATTGCAGGTTCAATTGTGAGAATGGAAAAAAACCAAAGTACAGAAACCCAAGCCCCTCAGGCTCTCTGGGAATGATAAACATTTATGTAAACATTTTGCATGGCTTGAAAATAGAATGTTAATGATATGTGTGCTCTGTTCTTATCTGGCCTTCCCCAATGTGTCGGGGCGCTGTGACCGCGAACACTCTGACCATGAACGCTGTGACCGTTGTGACTGGTTTATGTCTTAAAATACTTATCCCACCCAGCTTATTTTGAACTTTCCACCCCTAGAATTCCCCACCATTTTCCCTTTAAAAACCCTGCTTTATGGAGGCTTGGGGCTCTTCTTCTCTGTCCCTGTATGGGATATGAGTCCAGCCCCAGTGTGCTGGTTTGCTTAATAAAACCTCTTGCTGTTTGCATCAAATGGCGACTCTTGTGATTGATTGGGATGAGTGCTGAGACCCAACCGACTGAGTAGGGGTCTTTCTAAGGCCTTTCACAATGACAGCCTCAGCAAATAGTGAGACTCTCATCAACCTTGTGAGACCCATCTTGAAATAAACAATAAAATCAGGCTGGGGGTGTAGTTCAAAGGTAGAATGCCTTTGAGTTCAATCCCCAGTACCACAAAGAAAAAAATATTTGAATTGACGATGTGAAAGTAATGTTTGTTTCTTACAGAAAAGTTCTGCTAATTATTTACCTGTGAATTAGTGCTTATTCTAAAATATATCATTCAAATATGTCATAACAGGTCATTCATTAAGGCAATGAGGTTTTACTTGCTTGGTCATTATGACTGAGCATTTTTATGAGAGGAAATACCTCTAATGTTATTAAGAATTTGTAGGTGGAGCAATAGTTACAGTGGGAAATATGTGATGTGCTTGTGTTTCTACATGTATTGATATAGCTAGAAATTATGTGGCTAGTCTACTATCATTGTTCACTTAGTTCATTCGATCAATTAATGTTGGAAAATTTTAATCATATGAAACTTTAAAACCAAGTTTCTTGTGTGTTAGTTAATGTAGATAGCAATTTTCACTAAAAGACATCCAGATAATAGCCATGCTTTTAAGTATGCTTATAGGAAAGCAGTGACAAAAGCATCTATCATAGACCTTTCAGAATGGAAGATGGGACCTTCCAGGTGGAAGAAAATAAACCAGAGCTTAAATTAAATATGGGGGCTTCCTCTCATTATTTGCTATTTTATTGCTATTTAACAAACAAATTCAAAAGCTAGTGCCTAAAAACAATACACTGTTGTCTCCGTGGTTCTGTGGTTGACTGATTTTGATAGGCAGCTCTGCCCTGAGGTCTCCCGGGTTGTAGTCTGATGGAGGTAGGAGTTATAGTCATCTAAAAGTTTGATTGGGCTGGACATCCAGAATAGCCATCTAGTGGCTGGCCGCTGATGCTGGCTGTGGGTTGGGAGCCCCACCAAGGCTGTGGAATGGAGGGCTGCTCCATTTGGCTTAGGCTTTTTTAATGTATGATACCTGCCAGGCCAGTTAATTAATACATCTGAAATTGGCACAGAACGACTTTCCCCACATTTAGTTAATCAAAGCAATCATATGGCACAGTTAGATTCAGTAAGGTGGAAATATCAACATCTCTTGAAGGGGAAAGTGCAAAGTCACATAGCAGAAGAACACAGAGGGTGGGGGATATGGCTGAATTATTCTTTGGAAAATACAATCTGCTACATGACTTTTTTTCTTTTTTCTTTCTTTCTTTTTTAGCATACTGTCAAACTGTGACACCATGAATTATCCATCTGAAGCTGAGAAAAGTCTAACATGAATATTTAAGTCTGCTTTATCCATGTTTTTCATACTTTTACAGTTGGTGCAGTTTTAACTTTTTATTGTTTCTACCTAAGGGTTAAAGTAAAATTCCCTGCTGAGAACTATTTCTCTGGGTTCTGACTTTTCCTATTATTTTATTATATCTATTATCTGCCTTGTCTAATGTAGTCAGAACAAATATTCAGTTCCAGTGCATAAGATGAACTTTCCTGCCTTGTTAGAAAATTTTGTAGTAGAATCTCTATAAAGTTGATCTTATGATCCTCACTTATTCTGGGACAGGTTTAAAATATAAAGAATTCCTTCAAGGTACTCCTTGCTACCTACTGCATTTGTAATGTGAAAATCACTCCTTTAGGCCTGATCTTTGGATTTACAGTTCTTCCTGGACATTATCACGTCGTGACAATAATAGCTGATGTTTATGGAGTAGTCACCATGTCAGTCACAGTGCTCACTGCTTTAAATATATTTCATTTTATGATATGGATATTCTTGTAGATGAGGTTACCTTATCCTAGTGAAGTGAAATACTTTGACCAAAGGCACACAGCTAGTAAATAATGAGGTCTAAGTAAGTGTATTGGATAAAAGAAGTAGAATAACTTCATACATAGTCTACTTTACAGATAAATCAGACCAAAAAAAGAAAGCTGATCTTGCTTTGAAAACTGGACAATAACTTCCTCTATGAAAAGCTACTCTCATTTTAAATTAGTATAGAAATAGCAAAGATTGAGAAGGATATATATCACATAACATAAAGTGAGGCTGCCAGAATCTAGTGGCCATTACTGACCATGCAGAAGAGCCCGGAGGTACAGTTTTGCTACAGAGTCACTCAATAAAGGGCCCACCTGTTTTATCCTATAAGGCAATATCTCACTGTGCACAAGTTTTTATCCCTTTGCTATAGAAATCCTAGCCATGGTCACCATAGATACGCTTCAGTCTCTAGAGAAGTTGCATCTTTACTATATGGAATGCGAGTGAAACTTATTTTGATTTATGATAATAACTTATAGGGGAGAGTAATACATAAACATATATGGGAATAAAACCATGTACCCACAACTAAGTGCAAATGACTAGTGTATTATGCCTCATTCAAAATGCTTGGCACATGTCCGCACACCTACACACACTCCTAGAGGCTTGACAGCTGTTCTTAATGACTAAGTTGGCACATCCCTCCTGACTTTGTAACAAGGGAAACGGCATAGGTACAAGTGCCTGGCCTAAAGAGATGTCAGAGAAATATATGAGCATTAAATAAAAATCAAAACCAAACATCAGAAGGGACTGCTCCACAAACTTTTTTTTTTGTTATTTATAACATCAATTGCTTGTCCATTGTGTCTGTTAATAAAATTAATCAATGTTGCAGAAAGAGAGAGAGAAAAAAACTAGAATGGCCTGTTCCATAAATTTTTTTTAACTTATAACATCAAAACCATGTTTTTCATGTCTATTTGTAATGTGAATCAGTGTTGCATATGGCAGGAACCCACACTATGCTTTCTCTGCTATTGAAGTCTAGCTAGGATCCAACTTTACTACCCCTCCTTTAGACCTTTGCTAGCAAGAAGAGAATTCTATCACAAACTTGAGATACTCAAAGTATTAAAAAGTGACCAGAACCTTCAAAGGCCTTGATCCTGCAGAGACTTGAAAACTGGCCCCAAAAAGGAAACTATAGCAGCTGCCTGACCCACCCCTCTGTTAAATAACTGGCATCTGAATTTTCTTTCTTGGATATAGTCACTGGATATTGAAAATTGCAATGGGAACAAAAGAACATTCTAATGAGTGGAACACAGTGTCAGTCTGCCAAATCACATCTATCTTTGCTAGAGGAGGTAGGATTCTATCAGGAAGTAGATGAAATATTCAAATAGCAGCAGTATTTATGAAGGCATGGCTTGAATGTGAAGAACTGCTAAGATGGTTTAATATCCAGAACCTCGCAGGTGAGGAAAGGGGTGTGTGTTGAAAGGACGCCTGGCAGGGGCTGTGATTCATGACAGAGGAAGCCGGCTTGGAAGCCAGCTGCAGGAAGGGAGCCCCAGGACCACACTGATCTCACTCTACTCTTTTCTTCATCTTTTTCTGGGGGCTGGCCATTGACAGGGCCCAGCTGGCAGCTGCAGTGCACGGGAGGCTGCTGATTTGTACCAAGCGAGGAGCCCCTGGTCTTGGGCAGAGCGGAGGAGCAGCAGGACAGCGGATCTGCAGGGAAAATAGTAAACACCCAGCACGTGTTTGGATTCCTTTCCTAATCCAATCATGCAAAATGCCTCTTCCATGAAAAGCCGTAAATCTCTTATTTAAGTGGGACATAATTGGAATTTTTACTTTCAATGTGGCACATCCCTGAGAGGAAAAGTAAACCCACCTTATCAGGAGACATTTTCAATTTTGTAATGAGGCGGCCATGAACGAATTTTATCAGTCAGGATCCTTTTGTTGCAAGGAGCATAAATCAATACTGGTTAAAAGTAAAACTAAAACAACAGGATTAGAAGTATATGCAGAAGCACTAAAGAATAAGTCTGAAGCTGGGTGTGGTAACACATGTCTGTAATACTAGTATTTAGGAGGCTGAGACAAGAGGATTGCAGATATGAGGAGCATGAGTGGTAACTTAGTGAGACCCTGTTTCAAAATAAAATATAAAATAGGATTGGGGATATAGCTCAGAGGTATAAAAACACTGTATTAATCTCTAGCATCCCCCACCCCCCAATAAAAAAGTTTAGCCAAGTGTAATGGTGCATGCCTGTTAATTCCAGTACTTGGGATAGGGGGCTGAGACAGGAGGATAGTAGGTTTGAGGCCCTCAGCAACTTAGTGAGACCCTGTTTCAGAATAACAAATAAAATAAGACTGGGAATACAGTTCAGAGGTAGAATCCCCCTGGATTCAATACCCAGTAACACACATACACACACACACACACACACACACACACACACACACACACACACTTACACTCTGATAAAGGACAAGACCCAGAACCAGGTAGCTTTTCAGTGGTCTTGCCCAGGAGTCACAACTGGGTTTTGTTTTTGGATCACTCCAATAAAGATGCAAAACCTCAGGAATGAGTCTGAGTGAAATAGCTTGATCCACATACCTTGATTTATAGGTAACTGAATCGACTTTCTGTTACAACAAACACCTGAGACAATCATCACGATAAAAGGTTGATTTTTTTGACTCATAGTTGAGAGATCTCAGCCCAAGATACGTATTAATATAGGCCGTTGCTTCAGACAGGGCAGCACATCCTGGCAGAAGCCTGTGGTGGAGCAGAACTGCTCACTTCATGGCCAGGGAGCAAAAGAGAGGGAAAGGAGCTGGGTTCCTGCTATTCACTTTGGGGTCATGACCCCAAAGACCTGCCACGTGACCCTACCTCCTAAAGGCTCACCCACCCGGTAGCACCGAGCTGGGGACCAAGATTTTAACACATAGGCCTTTGGGGGACATTTGTGATCCAAGCTGAAGCAATAGGTCTACATGAACTCTCCCCCTAAAAGGAGAAGACATTCCATAAAATGTGCCATTTTCAATAGAGGGCTCATCAATACTTAATCAAAACAAATTGGAGAACAAAGTGAACCCCCCCAAGCCCCCCCCCCAAAAAAAGAACAACAACAACAAAAACACCACCTGTGCAGATAATACTTCTAGAGTGAGTTCTGGCAATAAGAGAGGGAATGAAAGTGTATGTCCTTGGTGGAGAACCATGTACTTGTAACTTTCAACAGCAGTGACATTTGTTTTCCTATGCTTGTTGCACCTTGTGGAAAGTAGATTATTACCAAGGTGTTTAAAAAAAAAAGTGAGGGCAAATGGTTACTGCGGCACTATTATGGTACAAGTAAGTTTTAGAAGGTGGCTAATGTTTATCACCTGTATAAGCCCGTTTTTCATTTCAATGACAAAATACTTGAGGCTGGTTAACTTTATAAAGAGGTTTATTTCAGCTCATGGTTCTGGAGATGCAAGATCAATGGGTCGCATCTGATAATGGACTTCCTCCTGGCAAAGTTCCAAGTTGGCTCTTGGATAGACTTCAGCAGCATGGAAAGTTTAGCATTGATTCCTGCCATACAAGACACTGATTCACATTACAAACACACGACTGCCAGGGAGTTGAATAAAAAAAGAGTTTATGGGATAGTCCACAAGAGGGGCATTGCTGAAGCATGGTCCAGGGAAGCAAATACTCCTTTAAAGGAATCTTGGGTTGAGTTGGAATGACAAGACCTTCAGCTTAGAGGAAGGCTTCCTTGGTATGTGTGGCCAAGCAGTGACAAGGAAAATATAAAAACGGATTATTACAACCAACAGGAACCAGCCAAGAGGAGGCATGTATTCATGTAGATAAAATTAGTATGATCTGTGCAAAAGATATATATATATATATGTATATGGTACATATACATATGTATATGGTACAAAAGATATATATATATATATATATATATATGGTATGCAATTTAATTTTTTTGGCAGAGGAAAACACATGTGTATTAGGAGAGTTCTGGAAAAGTGAATACATTTTAGGTGCTTCTATTCACAAAACATTAGACCTAGTCATGTTGGTTCATGGTGTCAAACTGAGGTTTCAGATTCTGCTCTGAGAAATAGCTTGCTTGGCCAACACAGGAAAGAGAGCTAAGCCCTGGAATTAAATTTTTAAGAAAGGGGGATGTTTTAATGACATGCGAGAGGAGGAAGATGGAACTGCATATTCCACTAGAAGCTCGGGACAGGGGGGAACACCACTTTAAGTTTACACATTTAAATCTACTAACTATGGAATACAAATAAGGTAATTTGTTTGGTAATTCTCTAGGCATGGTACTAAGTGAATGAATGATTAAATAATAAATAAAAGGACCTTTGTTAAATAAATAAATGGATAGATAAATAAATAAAAGAATCTTTCTTTAACAAAACAAAAAAAGAAGAGGGAGGTTCCAGAAAACTGGTTGTTCTAATTGCCTTGGTTGACAAGAACAACATATGACGTTGATTGGCCATCTGTTGCTAATATGATGCATTCCCAGGTAAGAATCGCCATAAGAAGGGAAAGGCTTCCTCTGAGGTTGCCTGTCATTTCTATGACCCCAGGGAATCTGCAGAAACATGGGCACTCGGTTGGAAGGACTCAGGTGACTCTGGTTTCAGGCCTCATGTTTCCCTAAGGAAGTCTGTAACCTCATTTCAATATTGCGAGTGTGTGACATTATACATTCTTGCTCATCTGTATAATGATATCTGAATGGCAGGGCAGCCATAGGGATGTGATATATTGTCACGTCTTTGGTCCAGTGCTTAGTACATATAAGAAATTCAATAATTGGTAGGTACTGTTTTTTTGGTTGTCCAGGGAGCAATCCTCCTGCACCAGGACTGTTTGTATTAGGAACTGCTCATCTTCTTAACTGCATTAATACCACAACAGTAGAAAAGTGCTGTCACCTGAACCTAGTTTTAAGAGGAAAGTACTGTGGTAACTTTCTTAGACATATTTAGTAATAAAATGGCAATTCTGTCTCTCTTTCCCTCTCCCTAATATGGTTATAATAATGTCTGCTTGAAGGTAAGCTTAAAGAGAGACTATTTAAGTTAGGTGCGGTGGTGCATGCCTGCAATCCCAGGATAGTTAGGAGGATGAAACAGGAGAATGGCAGCTTTGAGGACAGACTCAGCAACTTAGTGAGACCTTGTTTCCAAGCAAAAAATAAAAAAGGGCTGGGGGTGTAGGTCAGAGGTAGAATGCTCCTGGGTGAATTCCCAGTGCTACAAAAAGAAGAAAAAAAGGCAATTTAAATTTATTTTATATAAATGTGCTTTATCAACCTTTTATTGTTATTATTTCTTTCCTTGGTAGACTAGTTTGAAGACTCCTTTGGTATTGGAAATGATCTAGTAAACAGGAAAAAACTAAGGCAAACGAGGGAAGATGTTCTGGGTTTTAATCCTGCACAATTTATTTTCCCTACTCAGCAAATTTTCTCTTTTGAATTCAGTATTACTATATGTAAAAAGAGCGGGTGGGGTAAGAAATTGAGTTTATTAAACTCACCTCTGAAGGCTTGAACTGCTGACAGTGATTTGTGTCTCCATTTGTGCACAGAGATAAGAATTTCGCCTATGTTCAGAGCGCGAGGTTCCGCAGGGTGATTTCCAGGAGGAAAGGTTTGACGTTGAGCTGCATTTACACACTTGAACACTAGGTGTCTCTCCAGCACTTATTTTTAGCCTTTGGACTCAGTGATGGTATTTTAGGCTTAAAGTGAGCTCTTGATTGATAGTTACGAATCTTTCCCCAGTGCTCACACATTCCTGTCTGATGTTTGTGCCAGTCTCCTGATAATGCATGCTCTCTGCTTGAGCTTCCTTCTCCTGCCTCTGTTAAACCAGAACGACTTGATTCTGTCCATACCACTACTTTCTAGGTCCTAAATTTTTTTAAAAAAATACTTTTATTGGAGCACTATAGTCTCACATCATAATGTAATGCACAGTGGTAATGACATACACGTACACAGCACGTGGTTGAACTTTCTTCCAGTGGTCCCAATGTTTTTGCTCTGCTTTTCTAGAAGTGTCTTGCAGTTCACTGTGTCGAGACTTCTCTCCAGAGTTCTCTTAACTCACTGGATCCAGAATATTTTCTATGAAGTGTGATGAGTTATTGATTTATTCACCAAATAAATTTATTGGGTTTGTGTTTTGTGCACAGCATAGACTTATCTTACGTCTTGATATGAAAACTAAAGGTTTTTCTCTTGATGCATTTAGAAAAACCCTTGGGGTTAAAAGGAAATTCCCCAGGGCATAATAAAAGATTCACCAGAGTGGGTAGTCTGGTCAATTTTTCAGAAAAATTGTCCTTTATCTTAGAAAGGGATAAATACATTCTGTATTGTGAATGCTTTGGGGAGGGCCACCTTGAATTTTATAGTGAGAGAGAAGCAGAATGAGGGCTGTTGTAGGGGAGGTTTTTTGTGTGAGAGTTAGGGGAGAGAAGAAAGAAACTGCTGAAGAGGAGGGGAAGTAGGCAGTAGGATGTGCTTGGCTGGCAGAGCCTGGACTCAGCCCCATAAGGTCGGATAGATAGCATCTGATTACCGGGAATGGACAGATCATCCTTGTGTGCAGACCCTGTGGCTCAGGGATGACCCAGCTGAGCCAGCTGTCCCAGGAAAGCAGTCACTGTCATTATTAAATGGAAGCACAGGGTTGGGGCTGTAACACAGTGACAGAGAACTTGCCTAGCATGTGTGAGCTCCTGGGTTTCATCTCCAGCACTGCACCCTTTAAAGAAATAATACATGGAGACATTCTTGTGTTTAAGTCAAAGTCTTCAACAACTAATACCAACAACTAAGATGCTGACTGCATAGTTACAGCAACACAACTCTATCTACACCTAGAAATATTTTAGCCAATGACCTCATCATCTGGGTGGGGAATCAGAGTTCTGTCCTATGCATTTAGCATGACACATGTTTTAGCTAATTTATGCACATACTTCTCTCTGCAATGACTGGCACTGGACTTCTGATGGATGAGCAGGGGAAGAGAGCTTCCGCTTTGGGAGGGGCACCCTGACCTAAGACAGGCAAGAAGCAGGTACCACAGTATTGAGGTGAAGTAATAGGCTAGGCATTGCAGAACAAACAGAGAAGAATAAACCTTGGTTCCTTTAGTTAGAGTCCTCTTTATGTTGTGGGATGAATACTGGTTGATAGTGAAATGTCAGGTCAGGGGATAAATATATTGGGGAAGTATTTGCCTGCTGAAGCAGCAGATGCAATCATGATTTAGTAGGTACCTTCATGCTTCAGTAGCTCAATTTTAACAATTTTTGGAGTTCTGAATTCTTTGGTATATATATAAAACAAAAAGATTATTTTCTTCAAAAAGCCAAAAGCATCTGTAAAGTCTTCTGTTAACATCATGGGCTATCACACAGAGGGAGAATTAAGGGTTGAATCATAATGTTGCTTAGCTTGATGAGTTTCTGGACGAACATATGAACCCAGAAGTTGCTAATCTGATGTCAGATTTCTACTGGTGAGCATCATGGCTTCATTTTAGCCCATATTCTGTCCAACATCCTTGCCAGAGATTTGGATAAAGATAGGGAGAACGCACTTATCAATTTTGTAAGTGATACAGTATTAAGAGGGTTAATAAAAAGCCTTGAGAGAGGATGCAAGATCTTGGATTTAGTTTATGTTTGTTTTATTTTTTGTTTTCCCTCAAATGGGGCATCAGTATCACTGGCATCTGGAAATATGGTATCTAATCTAAGGAATATAAATGTATTTTGTGTGCATGCACGTGTGTGTGTGTGTGTGTGTGTGTGTGTGTGTGTATGTGCATGTTTGTGTATGAGAAAGAGAGAAAGAGAAGGTGAGAGAGATATGGGTTATCATATGGTGTAAACTTTACCTTTATATATATATATATATATATATATATTTTTTTTTTTTTTTTTGCGGTACTGGGGATTGAACTCAGGGGTATTCTACCTCCGAGCTATACCCCCAGCCCTATTTTTTATTCTTTATTTTGAAACCGAGTCTCACTAAGTTGCGGAGTGCCTCACTAGGTAGCTGAGGCTGGCCGCGAACCCAGATCCTCCGGTCTCAGCCTCCCGAATGCTGGGATTACAAGCGTGCGCCACCACGCCCAGCTTACCTTTATATATGTTTTATAAATTATTCCAGACCCAAAATGTACTGAGAATAATATTATAAATGCTCATATATTCACTCCTCACCTAAAGAAATAAAGTATTTCAAAGACAGTTGGAAAAAAACTTAAAAGACAGAATCAGATGAAAGAGGCCATAAAGTGCTAGAGAGATGAATCAAACTCTGAAACATGTCATAGGGATAAATATCAAGCCCTCTATGTATAAATGTATGTGTGTGTGTGTGTGTGTGTGTGTGTGTGTGTGTGTGTTTGCTTTGTTATAATTGAGTCTTAACATTTTATTTTGGGGGGTAGTACTGGGGATTGAACCCAGGGGCACTATATCTTCGGGCTACACCCCCAACCCTTTTTTGTTTTATTTTGAAGCAGGGTCTTGCTAAGTTGCTGAGACTGAGCTTGAACCTGAGATCCTTCTGTCTCAGCCTCTCATGTACTGGGATTACAAGTGTGAGCCACAGAGCCAAGGCAAGTCTTAACTTTTGGAGCACAATAAACTCAAACTGAGCTTTTAGCAATGCAAGAAGCAAAGACAATAGTGGAATTGTTAGAAAAATAGAGATTCTATTTGCTTAGGTACAGAAGTCAGCCTGTCATTCTCAAGTTTGGACTGGGAAAACCATTAGGTTCATGGGTACTTTAGGGATGGCCTTGCCTCTACAGAAAGATCCTGTAGAATGTAAGCTAACTGAAGGCAGAGATTTATGAATATTTTGATTATCTATATGTCCCCAGCATAGAACAATGACTGGCACACAGAAGTCATTAAATATTTGTTGAATAAATAAATAACGTAAGCCAGGCATGGCGGTGCATGCCTGTAATTTCATTACATAGAAGGCTGAGACAAGAGGATCGCAGGTTGGAAACCAACCTTAGCAATTTATTGAGACTCACAGCAACTTAGTGAGACTCTATTTCAGAACAAAAATAAAAAGGGCTGGAGAGATAGCTTGAAGGTAGAATGTCCCTACGCTCAATACCTATTACCATCAATCAATCGATCAATCAATCAATCAAACAATATTGTATTTCTTGCTAATATGTCAAGTGGTGTTGAAGAGATTAATTAACTGGAAAATGAAGATGTGGCTATACATTTATGCTGGTTTGTGGAGCAACTTATATAATAACTTAATTATCTACTTGCACATACCTAAGGAGATGTGAATATAAAGAAAACAACAACAACAACAACACTACATTTGAACCCTGAAACTGGAATTCTTTTCAGCTTATCTCAGTATAGCAACTTACCCAGCCATAATTTTTTAAATGTCAATACTATCACCAGTGAGTAGATTACAGTACTTATTTATCTTTCAAATCAAATTTTTGCCTGTTCATGAAAGTCAAAATTAGATGGAGCAACAATCAATAAAGAATCCAACAAATACACTATAGTACAAATGAAATGAATCATAGGAAATGAAATGACTTCTGACATCTCTGAGCTGATGCTGTTGCACAGAACTTCAGATTGTCATTTGAAATTGATATTGTAGGGAAACTAGTTGCAGTGTGAATCTTTAATATAAATCTTCCATGGCACAGGTGCTCAAGTTGCAAAGGAAGATAGCAAAGGAGGAAGAAAGGAACAAAGAATATACATAAAAATCAGATAATGAACAAATGATGATATTAATCCTGAACTATAAATAATTACCTTAGATGTAAATGGATCAAATTCTCCAATTAAAAGACAAAAAATGGTTGAATCGATTTAAACACATACAAGACCAAAATAGATACACCTACAAGAGACACACTTCAGCTTTAATGACACACATACACTGAAGATGAAGGGATTGAAAAGGAAATTCCATGCAAATGATAACCAAAGAGACCAGGGGTAACTACTTGTATCAGAAAACATGGACTTGAGGTCAAATACTCTAAGAACACAAAAAGACAAAGAAGATCCTTATATAATGATAATCATCATGGATATGCAACTAAAAACCACAATGATATCTTATACCTGTTAGAATGGCTATAAGTATTTGAAAAGATGTGTTGAAAAGGGAATGCTTATGCATTGTTGGTGGGAATATAAAGTGATACAACCAATCGAGACTGTTAGGGTTATCAGTGGCAAAGTCTGTTGGAATCCTCCTGATGTTTTCTCTGGGAAGTTGTGGTTAAGGGAATTCTTCCTGATACTTAGTCTGACTTGTTGATACACTTGCTGTAGGGGTAGCACTAGCATCTGATGTATGGCAACAGTGAAACAGCTATGGACCTGGGGTTTGAAGCTTGGCCACATGGGGAGTGACAGCAGCTCTGGAGATTGGGATGTGGACTGGCTCACCTGTGGTGATGTAGCCATTGTTTGGATCATGGACACATGCAGAGAGACCACGGCTCTAGGATCGGTGGAGTATTAGCTCACAGCAGTAGTGCCTCTGGTATCTGAAGAATGGACAGGCACAATGCAGCCACAGAGTTAGTGTCTGGAATGTGGCATGTGAGGAATGGCAGTATCTCTAGGGTCTGAGGAGTGGAGTAGCCCCTTTTGCCAGTGGCTCATATGTCTGATATGTAGGTGCTCAAGAATGGTTATCAGATATTTTAAAAATCTGTTCACCTGCATAAGAACTAAAGATTATTAGCTGAGGAATAAATGAAGCTGACATTTATACGTATATACATATCTAATGATGCTAAATGGTTTCTGGTGTGATATGGATGTATGATAGTGAATATGAGGTAGGAGCTCTTTCAACATGTTGGGTAGGGTGTGAAGGTTTTAGTATCTAGAAAGAGAGGGGTTTTAGCTGGGCGTGGTGGCGCACACTTGTAATCCCAGCATTTGGGAGGCTGAGACTGGAGGATCTGGGTTCGCAGCCAGCCTCAGCTGCCTAGTGAGGCATTCCGCAACTTAGTGAGACCCAGTTTCCAAATAAAGAATAAAAAATAGGGCTGGGGGTGTAGCTCGAAGGTAGAATGCCCCTGAGTTCCATCCCCAGTACTGCAAAAAAAAAAAAAAAAAAAGAAAAAAAAAAGAGGGGTTTTAAAATTCATATTCTTCTTGAAGCTGCTCTTTTTTAGATTAAGCTTAAAAATATAATTTGGCTGACTTCACATGTCCAAAGGCCAGGGTATGATTTGATATAAGGACTTTGTCATCCATTTTAAATTCAATGATAAGTACAGCAATTTAGAATATATTCAGGTGATCTGAGAGTTAATCCTAAGGCAAGCATGAATATTGAACCATCCTTCTGTGATGTCCTCTCTGGTAGCATGACAACCAGATGTTCCCATTCACCCAGCTCTTGGCAAGTTTCCATTTAATATACTTACAAATATAAATAAAGAGGAAGGACAAAGACTTTGGATTGGGAATTTTTAAACTAATGAAAAATTTGTATTGTTCTTTTGGCAATTACTAAGTCATCTGCCTAAACTGTTCTTTCTCTTTTAGTGCATGTCAAATTGTTTTCTATTTTACCTTCAGAAATCTAGAAATGGTAGCACTTGGCTATATACATAATGTATAATATGCCTCAATTTTCCTGACTTTTCTCAGTTATTAATTTATTTTCATAGTTCCTTTTTTTAATAATTAATCCATCGTCTACATCTTTTCGCATATGCCAAGCATGTGGATGGACGATGTTTGATGAGTCCAGTGAAGGGCAGGTCTCATTTAGCCCCTGAGTCCCTGACTCCAAGATCCTGCAAGGCTTGGAGCCAGCAGGTGAGTAGCTGCCAGCTCAGTCATTCAGGGAGATAATGGGACTCTGCTCCAATCTTTCCACAGTGAAGGCTTTAACAGTTGAACCGTGACCCCCAAAACACTCTCTAGAGAGTCTTTTATGTCTTGAGCAGAATCAGGTTTCTTTTTGCTCTTTAAGTTCCTTTAGAACATTGATTTTTAAATGAAAATAAATAGTTCACTTTCATGGTAGAAATATTGGAAAATACAAATGAAATAAAATCACCTATGACTACATAGAGATAACCATTGCTAATATTTTAATATGTTACTAACTTTTATCTATGGGAAAAGATCCTTCTCCATGTTAGATCATATTATGCATGGTTTAGAACTTACACAAACCTCCTAATTAAGGTTATGTAATTGTTTGGATTTAGAATGTTTCCCTAACCCTTACAGATACAAGGTAGTAATGTTGGAGTGGGACTTATTTGCTAAGGAGGGGTCAGTGGGGGTGTGGCCTTGGAGATTATATCAGGTCCTATCCTCCCCTTGCTCTCTCTATGCTTTCAGAGAGAAGTAGAGCCCATGTGCTCTCCCTCTCTCTCTGCTTCCCACCACCATGCTGAGATCCATAGACCTTCCATGGTCTGAACCAAAAATATCCGAGCATCTGTGAGCAGATAAATCTTCCTTTCTCTAAGTTATATGGTCAATCTTTTCTTGAATTATAGTAGTGAGAATGTTGACCAAGGCAGAAATTGGCACTAGAAAACTGGAATTGCTGCTATATCTAAGTCTGACCATGTGTTTTGTGAGTCTTTGGAACTGTGTTGTGAGAGGAAGTTGGAAAGGCTAGAATGTGGCTAGAAAGATGGGCAGTAGAGACTGTGCTCAGGAGATTGTGGAGGGCAAAAAGGACTCTATAGGAAAGTGGAGTAGCGGTCATATATGTTACATTCTGGCAAAGAACTTATTGGCATTTTGCTCATGTCCTGAAACCTTGTGAGGCCAAATTTAAAGAAGATGGAGTGATCAAACTGGCAGAGGAAATCTCAAAACAGCAAAGTATCCAAACTGATTATGGATATTGATGTCTGCATTCAGCAAATTATACATCAAATTTTTGGAGCAGAAAACAAAACAGAGAGACTATATAGATTTGCAGTTTGGCTAGAAAGGCATGTGTAAAGCTAGGACCCAGAGAGATGGTGTGTGAAAAAAAGTATGATGGCTGGAGGGAGGCTCAATGCTTTTATTGGAAGTTGGGGTAGTTGAAGATTTGCATAAAAAAAAGAAAAGAATGAGGTCAGTGCTGTTGTAACCATGGAAACAAGGACAGCAGTTTTGAAGAAAGGCACTCAGATTCCTTCACTGTAGCCATAGTGGGGATGAGCTCAGACATGGTGAAGATGGAAGCAGGTCTAGCAGCAATGATTAACGAGGGTGTAACTATTTTTCCTGCTGCTGGTCAATCTCAGTGCTCATGTAATGCCGGCTTTCCTGGAAAAAACAGGTCATGGAGACTTCATCCCAGATTTCAGAGGAAGGCCTATGAAGCCAGGCAATGTGGGACTCGGTCAGAATCTCTTCAAGCAGGCCCAAAGGGGTAATTGGTGAAATTGTGAGGATGAAGCAAAGATTGAAAGGAACTCCCCCCCCCCCCCCCTGTGATTTAGAAATGCCTGAAATGTGGGACAGTTGTGAGAAAAGACTGCAAGTTGCCAGTCATGAAGCGAGGCTGGAAGATTCAGTATGCTGCCCATTGAAATCAACCAGGCCACAGAGTGGGGCTGCCAAGGCTCCTTGGAGATTGCATCTCACTACCATGTTCCCCGGATGCCAAAAATGGAACTGCAGGATTAAATGCTTGCCCTGTGTGATTTTGATATTGTTTTAACCCCATTCCTTCTTTCTACAGCCCTATTCCTCCCTTTTGGAGTTGCAAATGTTTATTCTGTACATTGGATGCATGTAACTTGCTTTTGCTTTTCCTTTACAGGGGCTCACAGCCAAGAGTTACTTTTAGCCTCAGAGAAGACTTTGGATTTGGGACTTTTGAGTGATGCTGGAACTTTTAAGACTGTGGAAACTCTTGAAGATGGACTGAATATATTTTGCTTTGTTAGGTGGCCATAAGGTCTAGGGGGCAAAGGGCAAAGTATAATGGCCTGTATTTGGAATGTCTCCCTTGCCATCATGGACATAAGGTAGCAATGTTGGTATCGGGGCTTGGTTACTAAAGAGAAGTCCCTTGGGGGCATGGCCTTGGGGATTGTTTCAGGTTTCTCCTCCTCTTGCTCTCTCTCTCTTGCTTTCAGCCTCTGTGATGTACCAGCAGTGCCTGTGTGTCCTCCCTCTGTGCTTCCCACTGCTCTGCGTTGAGGTCCACAGACCCAAGCCTCACAAAGAATGAACCAGGACTCTCCAAGAAACTATGAGCAAATGAATATTCCTTCCTCCATGTTGTGTGGTCAGGTCTTTTGGATTATACCAGTGAGAATGCTGATTGATCATTTTTTTTTGTGATATTATTAACTAACTCTTGAAAACATGAATTCTTATTGTCTGCATAATGCTTAGACATAGGATATAGCATAACCTATGGGACTATTTTTACCATGATTAGTTAGGTATTTCAGTCATTACCAATATTGACTATTTCAAGTAGTCATGAAATGCTAAGTACTGCACACAAATTTTCATGTGCATCTCTGAGCTTTCAATATTTTTTCAGGGGAGACACCAAATAGATTTATCAGAGGAGAACATTAGTAAGATGAGTCCCTATCTACTCACCTCTCAGCTTCAACAATGACAAGCTCATGACTAATCCTCTTTTATATATACACATTTAATACTTTGGGCTATTTTGAAGTAACTTTTAGAAATTATTTCATATCAGGATGTATCTCTAAATATTAAGCATCCTTTAAAAATCAGAGCAACTTTATCATTATCCCACCTAAAAATTAGCTATAATTTCTCCTTTTCCTACTCTTTTTAGAGAGTGGATTTTTAGAGGTTATATTCACTTCTAAAACAGTATGTCTCAGCAAATATTGCTCTCTAGGAAAGTTTTAAATTTGTATTTCCATAGTACATGGCAACTTCTGATGTCTAGTATCTTGACTCTCCTTGAGGTGTCATATGTAAAATATTGAACAGTTTAAAGGGCTAAGAATGGGAAGGCAGTAGAGGGAAGTGGTTAAGCATTAAGTCTCTGGAGCAGACTATGGACTTAATTCTGGGTTCTACCATTCACTGTTAATGTGTCTTTGATTGTATAGTCTTATCTTTAGCTATGGCAGTTGCCCTTAGGTTAATATCCATTTTGTAAGTGAAACACTAGTTTCCTGTCTACTTTCATCTTATTTTTTGCTTTGATTTTATTTACTTTAAAACATTTACATAGATATTAAGTTAGAGGTGGATTATTTGCTAAAGAAAGAAATGCACATGTAATAAAATATCACGAAGCAGACAATTCAACTAGTCATGAAAGGTGTTCCCAGTTTTTGCTTATTATAAACAATGTTGCAGTGAACCCATTCTGTGAGGAGGGACTGTTCCTTTATTTTTATTACTTCCTTCTGATCATTTTCTATATGTGAGATTATAAGGTCAAAGAACATGATGCTTTTTTGGGGGTGTGGAATTTCTCCATAGTTACCTCTGACCTGTTTTCCAAAATGTTTAAATCAGTTGATACTGTGAGCCAGTAAGAACTTAACAGTTTTTTTTTTTTTACCTTTGGAAATATTGGTTCTAATCTGAAAACATTTTTCCCCAGAAATCCTCTAATGATACCTCAGATTGATTATTTGCAGAATAGAACATTTCCCACATATGTTTATTCATTTATTTCATCTTGCCTTCTGGGAAAGAATAATTGAAAAGTAAAGAGAAATCCAGGATGAATATGTAATGGGAGAAAATATCAAATGGAGATTCTCAGAGTGCTGAATTTATGCTTTGAGTAATATCAGTGAAATATAAAGATGATGAATTAATTTGTAAGCTAGGAGAAAAAATATAAGATCTGTGATAGGAAACATGTGATGCTTACTGTGGTAGAATTTGAGCTACTCACAGATACTATAGACTGGGATGCTTTGCGAATGAGGAGGAATTGAGGACAGAAAAGGCGCATTTGGAAAGGCACAGAGAGTGGGTATTCACACTCTTTGGTCCTCATTTTCATTGCTTCAGATGGAGTGCTCCCATATATCTGGGCCCTTGTAGTGGTATCCAGTGCCTTCTTTGTGTTCATCTCTTCACATACAATCTATTTCTGCTAAGCTGCTTCTAAGTGATACGTCTAAAACACAAATATGCACATTCTTGATCTGTCTGATCACTTAGAACGTTCAAACCTTGTGGCCTACACGTGATGAGGAAATTTGTGAGCCAGCACAGGACTTCTGCAATTTATGTGGAAACATGTCTGCAGATTGATGGTAGGCTATAAGCCATCTTCTCCCTAGAATTTACAGCTCACATGAGATTGCGGGGTCAAGGCCACCTAGTTATTTCTTGGAATGTCAGTTTATAGCCTTGACAGATATTTTAACAACTATTTTGTACCATAAATTTTTTGATAAGAAAGGCCCCACCTGTTTTACTACCAGAATACTGTTCAGAAATTGCAGAGTGTAAAAAGGTAGTATTTGTCAACAATTTTAATGTCCTGTTTTCAACCACCTAAGTATTTATTGACAATGCATTCTGTGTTCAGTATGAGGTTAGGAGTTTGGAAAAATAAAACAGATCCTTATTGGAAGGATAAAGGATACATATAATAAAATTAAAGAGAATATTATTTAAAAACATAGCATAAGTTAATAAAGTAATGATAAAATCAGAAATAATCATAACTATGAGTGTTTAATAAATACCACAAATTGTACTAGTTTACATGATTTTAATTGGCAAATTTAATTTTTACAGCTACCCTATGAGGTATGTAGTTTAAGTTTGCATGAGAACTGTAGATTCAGATGTGCTCAACTACTAATTTGATTAAGTCCATGGGAAGAAAAAATAATTTCCAGAATTGTCAGAAATAATTCCAAGATGGGATAGAATTTGAACTATATTTGATGGCTGGGTAGCAACTGGAAAGGTCAATGTGAGAAGGAATCAGTTTAGTTGAGGAATGCTTTGAGCAAATTCTCAGAGGCCAGGACCTCAATGAATGAGAGTGGCAGAATGTTCCAGAACTATAGAGCATTTGCAAAGGATGATAAATAAAATATATTAAATTAAATAGGCTGGGAAGAAAATACATCAGTGTGTAACTACAATGAATAAACAGTGATTTCTCACTTTTTTCCCTTAAGTTTGGAAGAACAAAAACTTAGGCTCTTAAGCTTTTCCAGTTCAATCCTTAGTATTTTTAGTAGGCTACCTTCGTTTGGGATTGTTCCTCAGCCACAGGTTATACTGTCAAATTGCCTTGCTGTGCAGTCTCTGTTGAAGCCAGACCAGATATCCATGACCTTGAAATAGTACTCAGCCATTCTTGAGGAATGTCGTTTGATGGTTCTCCAGAGTTTTGGAATCAAGATTTATGGCTTGAACATCCTTCTCAAGCCATGACAATTCATTGTGAGTTCTACTTCTTTATGCTTCTGGCTCCACCTAGGAACTATGTGATAGACCAAACATGGGCTATAGATCATAGTTATTACTTTAAAAAGGAACACTGGAGTCGGGCGTGGTGGCACACTCTTGTAATCCCAGCATTTGTGAGGCTGAGACCGGAGGATCCGGGCCAGTTCTTGGCCAGTCTCAGGTACCTAGTGAGGCACTCCACAACTTAGTGAGACCCTGTTTCAAAATAAAGAATAAAAAAATAGGGCTGGGGGTATAGCTCAGAGGTAGAATGCCCCTGAGTTCAATCCCCAGTACCGCAAAAAAAAAAAAAAAAAAGGGAACACTGTATGGAATCTTGGAATTATTCCTGCAAACTTTTCCCTTTGAACTGAGTTTTCTGAAATGGCCCTTATAAACTCAGCAGCTTACTATTCTCTATATTTCTCTACTACTTAGCATAATATTTAGGACTGCAGACATGAGTCAAATTGTCTGTGTATAAATCTTAGGTACTCTATTGATTCAAGTTTTTAACTGTTTGCATAAATCTTCCTCTCTCTGATAAGTGAACCTCTCCTTCTCCTCCTCCTCCTCCTCCTCCTCCTCCTCCTTCTCCTCCTAGTCATCATCATCCTTGTCATCATCCTTCTGGGGAATGATCCCAGGGGGTATTTTACATCTAAGTTACTACCCCAGCCCTTTTTATTTTTTGAAACAGAGTCTTGCTAAGTTGCTGAAGCGGGTCTTGAATCTTGAACCTTCAGTTCCCTCTCTCAGCTTCCCAGGTACTGGAATTACCGGTGTGCAGCACCATACCTGGCTTCTGGTGTTTCTTCTTAGAAGGGCCCTAACCCTACCAAAGGGCTCCATCCTCGTGACCTTGTCTAAATCTAATCTCCCAAATGCCTTCAAATACTATCACATAGTGTGTTAAGGCTTCAATTTGGAGGGAACAAAAATGTTTAGTCCATAACACTGGCTTCTCTCTAAAAAGGAAGTGTGAGTGAAGGAACAACATTCCTGTCAAGCTGGATGAACAGTTGCACTTGATCCAGTGCCTCTGTTATATGATAGTCCTCTTCTTACTAGACTGTGAACTGTTTGAGGGAATAGACTTTGCTTTATTTGTAGTTTTTACCACAATAACAGGGTAACCCACAAGTGTTGTTTAATAAAAGAATTAACCAGAGATGTCAGTCTTAAGCATAAAAATGCCAGAGACATTGTCACAATGGTCTTGTCAGTGCCCATTTTCCTAGTTAAGCATCATTTTTCTCTTCGACTTCTCTACCACTTTTCCAAGTTGCTGACTGAATCTTCTATATGTAATAGGCAGTGCAAGAAATTTAGTGAGGTGGAAGGGGAGATCTGATTAAGGAAACAATTAAAATGATCCTTTACTGATGTATGAAGTTATCTATGGCAATGTTAATATATTATCTATGGGGAGAGGATAGAAGTGGGGTGGGACCTGGAGAGGAATGCATAATGAATGCTGTGTGCATGCATGAATCTGTCACTCTGAATCTCACTATGATGTATAATTACAATGCATCAATAAAAAATAGAATAAAAGCAAGTAAAAAACTCAGGTTAACCATCATCAGTCTTGTTATTCATGAAATGAAAAACGCTTGCTTTCCTCATATTGGATGGGTCTTTTGCACTGTTCAGAACAGGTCTTCTCTTAGCTTCTCTGGTGTTATAGGTTGTTAGCACTTCTATTCATCTGTATTTCCTATTTATCACTATCTATTTTTCTGTGCAAAATTTTATTATCTATTTTTGTGTGCATTTATGTCACACAAAGACTGGAGGGAGGATCAAGTTCATTTTTGTCATTTGTACTCACCAAAATTCCATTGAAGTATGAGGAAAGCAAGTGTGTTCCATTTCAGGAATAACAAGATTGGTGATGGTTAATCTGAGTTTTTACTCCCCACCCCCATTTTATATACATCATTTTGATATTCAGCGTGATAGATACGTACATGCACACAGCATTCATTATGTGCTCCTCACCAGGTCCCACTCCACTCCCACCCATAGATAATATTAACATTGCTATAGATAACTCATACACCAGTAAAAAGGATCGTTTTAATTGTTTCCTTCATCAGCTCTCTCCTTTCACCTCTCACCTCCCTCCTTAAATCTCCATCCACTATTCTACTAGTTAACTCCCCTCATTTTTCTGAAATCCTCTTTGTTTCCTGGTTTCTCTCTAGTTTCCACGTCAGAGTGAAAACATATGACCCTTCACTTTCTGTGACTGGCTAATCTCACGTAGCATAACATTCTCAAGTTCTATCCATTTTCCTGCAAATGACAACATAATTATACAAAATTATTTCATTGAATTCCCAAAGATTACAAAATTATCAAAATGATACACACCAAAATTAAAATCTGTACCAAACTATAACAATATAACGTGTACACACACACACACACACACACACACACACACACACACACACACTTAAGTGAAGCTCTGCAGTGATATACAGGGAATTTTCATAGTTGGTATGTTTTTGAGGTTAAAGACATAGAAATCCTGGTCTCTGAATCAAGACCAGAGGAAATAAAATGTAAAGCAAAGTAATGAATTATGTTAAAAGTGAAAGGGCTGCGAATCCAGTCATCAAATATAGCCAAGTGTGAGCTATTTTATTTCCTTGAGTGTTGCAGATGCATGAAGCATCTCTGATTTCTCAAGATTCAATATGAAAAGTCAGTCAAGTAGCTGCAGTTCTATTTCTTTGATGGGAAATTAGGCGAGGCTGGTGATCTTAGCAGAGCAGCTTTTGCATATTTTTGAGGGAACAATTGAAAGAGCATGTCTCTCATTAGTATTAGTCACGAACAGCTCAACAAGCCTAATGCAAGAGAAGATGTAGTATTGAATGGATTTAATACTTCAGCACAATAGCACCTGGACTGTGAAGGCACAAAGGAAGATCTTGAAGTGCTTATCTACCCTTTCTGCAGCTTGGATGCATGGTTGTTATGCTTGTCTCCGTTTCTTGTCACGTATCCTTTGCCCTTACCTGAATAGCCACACCTTCTTGAGCTTAATGCTTTGATGTATTTAGCGTTTTCTGCACTGATCTCTCATTTGACTTCCCAATCCATTTTTTGACTTGTCTGGGGTATGAGTCAAAAATTTCCATCAAAGACAGCTCCAGCCAAGTTCATTTTTATGGTCCTGTTTTGTGAAGCACACTTGATTTTTTTTCACACTTCAACAGATTTAAAACATGATGAAGAGTTTGGAGGACAGTGATAATCTATGGACTCATGCAGATCTGTCAAGGTGTTGAGAGGAAGCAATTGCTTTTTTGGTGAGAATGATGACATTGGCTGTAGTCTAAAGTCTATGAGCAGCATTCTAATAATAATTCAACATTTATCAAAATATTTCAGCTTTGTACTTGGCTTTGTTTTTGCTCAGTTATCTTAAAAGGTAGGCATTCAAAGCATAATTCAATAGCGGTAGTTCTAACAAATATAATAGTAACTATTTAACCTGGCACACTCATGGGTACTGGTTGTATGTTAACATGGATAATACCTTATACTCAGTATAGAGCTAATAGAAGTTAATACTTTTAGATACTCAGAATTCTTGATGGAACAAATATTTGAAACCCAGAGCTTATAATTTCAGAATTACCACAAGAGGGCATACATATCGAAATTCCCAGATGAAAGAGACAAAAAACAAACTAAAAACAAAGCAAAACAAAACAACAAAAAACAGTTGTCAGTTCACATCATGTTGCCTAATTTTTAGTATTTTTTATCTGGTTCTAGAAAAGAATTTTCAAAGAAATGCTTTGCTGCTGACATGAAAAGATTTCTTTATGCTTGTAAATCAAAAATGTAATTTAGGGAGAGGTTGGGATTATTTCAAACAATGGGCTAGATGTTAAAAAATCCAATTTATTTGGCAACAGTTGTAATGTATCCTCTTTTATTTCTTATTTGAGTCTTCTTTTTTCTTACTGTAGTTAGGCGTTTTTGATTTTTAGCAGTCTACTCAAGATCCAATCTCTTAGGTTCATCAATATTTCCTGTTTTTTTTTTTTTTTTCTATTATCTGTCTTACAGATTTCTGCTTTCACATTTATTACTTCCTTTTTTCTGTTAACTTTTTTGGTACTGGGGTATGAACACAGGGGCATCTTTCTCTGAGTTAAACCCCTAGCCCTTTATATGTTTTATTTTGAACAAAGGTCTCATAAAGTTCCTGAAAATATTGCTAAGTTGCTGAGGCTTGCCTCAAACCTGCAATCTTTCTGTCTCAGCCACCCAAGACTAGGATTATGAGGCGTACACCACTCTCGTGCTAACTTTTGACTCAGTTTTTAATTTTTTCTCTTCCCTGTAGGTGTAAATTCAGGTTGCTGTTGAGATTTTTTTTTTGTCTTTTGAATTCATTTATATGAATATTTTATAACACTCAAGTTAAAAATTTAAAATTACTGTCTTCCTTTTTACCTCTTGATTCTGTTTTTGTTTCAGACAAATATCACTATAAAACATTCACCTTTATATACATTATTTCTAATCCTTACAGTGCTGAAATAGCATTTATCTATTGACATAAAGATAAGAGTCATTGCCACAGAAGTGTTTGCCTCTAAGCTGAAGTATTCATAAAGAAAAAGTTTATAAGCCAGTGTGTGCAAAAAAGAGGCTAATATCAATTGAAAATATCTTGACAAACATGTCCAAGCAGGAGACACTAATATCAGATCTTAAGGCAATCAAAGACAGCTTGAACATGATTCATCTTAGCTTTCTCTAAGATTTTGCCAGCCAGCACTCAGATTTTAAGATTCAAGAAAAAGGAGGACTATAATAAAATAAAGTAGGAGTCATGGTGCTAATCTTTCTGCAATAATTTTACAAGATCTTTGAGATTCTGTAATGTTCACTAATTTAGCATTTGAAGAGGTCTCAATATTCCTCAATAATATCAAGAGTGAGTTGCAATCATTACTTTATAGCATTGTAAATACTATTCGTCCTCCTTCTTCTCCTCTTCCTCTTTCTTCATAGACATTGATGGCATAAAATCCTTTCTTGTATAGGCATACCTTGTCTTGTTGGGTTTCACATTATTGTGCTTTGCTGACTTTTTTTTTTAACACATTGAATTGAGAAAGTCTATCAGCACAATTTTTTAAAATCGTATGTGCTCACTTTGAATTTCTGTATCACATTTTCTTAATATGCAGGTGTTTCCAACTTATTGTATCTGTTATGTTGATCTGTGATTATTAATATTTGATGTAATGATTATAATTATTTTGGGTGCCACAAATCACACTCATGTAAGAGTGTGATAATTTTGTGTATTTTGACTTCTCCATTGACTGGCTATTCCCCTATCTTTCTCCTTTCCTCTGACCTCCCTATTCTCTGAGACAACATCATTGAAATTAGACTAGATGATAACCACACAATAGTTTCTAAGTGTTAGAGTGAAAGGAAGAGTTACACATATCCCACTTTAAATCAAAAGCTAGAGATGATTAAGCTTAGTGAGGAAGGCCTGTTGAAAGCTGAGATAATGTGAAAACCAGGCCTCTTGTACTGAACAGTTATCTAAGTTGTGACTGCAAAGAAAAAGTCCTTTAAAAATGAAAAGTGCTACTCTAGTGGGCACAAAATGATAAGAAATCAAGCAGACTGCTGATACAGACAAGTTATAATGGTCTGCAAGAGGCTTAAAACAGCAACAGCACTTGCTTAAACTAAAGCATGATCCAGAGCAAGACTCTAAATATTCAACGCAATGAAGGTTAAGAGAGGTGAGGAAACTGCAGAGGAAAAGTTTGAAGCTAGCAGAGGTTGGGTAATGAAGTTTAAGAAAAGAAGTTATCTCTGTAATGTCATGGTGCAAGTGGAAGCATGTGAAACATTTCTGGCAGAGTAGGCCAACCTACCTGTTGTAAGCATTCTACATGCTTAGAGACATCATGGTACATCATAGAGAAAGAAAATGAGCCATTTATGGCATCATCAGTTCTCGGAGAAGATCTAAACTTTATAAGTGCATTCTGGAATAAGCAGATTGGAATGAGCCAAATACAGTAACACCAACCACTAGACATGCACTAATATTTTCATATGCAGCTAGGTAAAGGCAACAAGTCATATACAGAATCATCAGCTGTCAATGTGCGCTAAGTTTGACAGTGCAACCTGGACAATGCAAATGTGTGTTTTGTGGCAGCATTCTGTTCTGGCAGGTAATGAACTTTATACAGGCAACCTGGCAATACATGAACCGTTTACTTCACTATAAGCTTAGACATGATCAAGATTTTATATATGCAGTCTGGAATAGCAAATGAGCCATTTAGAGTGTCATCCAATCTTTGACATTTTCTAAGTCAGGTATATGCATCATGTATCTAGTATCTTAGATGATTGCAGCAGCAATGACTCTGACATGTTCTAAGCTTCAGAAGTGAATTGGGAAAAGGCAAGTGAGCCATTTAGAAAGTTTCACATTGAATTCAAGGCCCTAAATGTTATTGGCAGTGTGTATCAGACAGAAGAGTCATGGGCAGCATCAAAACTGCATATGTATGTAATGTATATAATAAGATGTGTGTATCATAAAAAACTGCATAGGCATACTCTATGGTTTATATGTATTGACTAGAAAAGGCAGATGGCCAATTTACAGCACATCATCACTTAGAACTACTCTAAGTTTTATATGGAAAGCCTGGATAGTAGATAAGCCTTTTATGGCATCATTGCCTGTCATTACTCTCCAGGTTTATGTGTGTAGCCTGGGATATGAAGATGAGCCTTCTCCAGATGTATCACCTCTAAGATATGTTCTAATCTTCATGTGTGCTGTCCTGACCAAGCAGATAAGGAATTTACAATCAGAGATATCTCTTACAAAGGTTCTAAACCTTATGTGCCAACTTAAAAAAGTTTATGGTACATTTACAAAAACATCCCCCCCTGGCCAGGCTGAAGTGTTTTATGTGAAGACTGAGCTAAGTAGATAATCCTCTCACAGCAGTGTCACCTCTAAACATGTTGAAAACATTAAACATACAGCTTGGAGGAAGATTCCAAGTCATTGGCATCCTTATCACCTTGTCTGTATTTTGCAACCTCTTGTGTTCAGCCTGGACTGAAGCAGATTAGCCATGCATAGCAGCATCACTAAGTAGGTATGTGTTCAGTTTTATCTGTGTTTTCCGGGTAAAGAAAATGAGTGATTGGCAGAAGCCTCATTTTTCATGCCAGCTCTATGCTTTACCGATGCAGCCTGGCCAAGGGAGACAGGCCCATTACAGCACCATTCACACTTAGGTATATGAGGTGCTTTACATGTGCATCCTGACTCAAATAGATAAGACATACACATGAATGTGATTTCTTTGGCATGTCATACCCAACAATAGTGAAGCCTAGAACAGGCAGTTGAGCCATGTCCAACAGCATTACCTCTTGGATGTGTTGTACAAAAACGTGCAGCTGGACTAAGTTCATGTGCCATTTGTTAACATGTGTAATATGTGTATATTTAGCTAGGGCAACAAAGATGAGTCTTTTCTAGCATCACCATCTCAGAGCCATGTCTTGAGATATAAATGTGCATGATCAACCAAGCAGGGGAACCATTTAAGTTGGTTCACCACTCACGCCTTCTCTAGGTTTTCTGTGCACAGGCTAGGCCAAGATGATGAGCCTCTTAGCACAACTTGAGATCTCAAGCACATGCTAAGCTTTATCTGGGAAGTCTGGCCCAGGCTGATTACACATTAACAGCATCGCATTTTTCTAAAACTTTTATGTGTGCAGTCTAGGAGAAACACAGCATACGTTTGTGGCAACTTCATATCAAAGACATGTTCAAATCTTTCAAAGTGCAGTGTAGACCAAGCCTGTGAGAATGTTTTAAATTTTGTGTCTAGCCTGCATTACCCAGGTGATAAATTTCTGCCACTATAGGCCCTTTGTCATGTTCTAGGTATTATAGGTATGCGTTAGAGAAAGGTTATGAACCATTTATGGCACCCTCAGCTCTCCAATGTATATGTTCTATAATTTATAGTGTAGTCCAGGTAATGAAGATCAGACATACAGTAACATCACCTCTGAGGCATGCTCTAATATTTCCATGTGGAGCCTTGATAGTGGAATTGAGCCTTGTGTGACATTATAACCTCTCCCTGTATTCTACATTGGATCAGGCAGCCTGGACCACACAGATGTGCATGTTGAGGTAGCATTATTTTCAGACATGTAAGAAGCTTTATAGGTGCAGCCTGGTACAAAATGAGTCATTTCCTTCAATATCTCCTTAGATGTGATCTAACTTTTATACATGCAGCCTCAAATGAGCAGATGAACTCTTAAGAGTGCCATCTAATCTTTTATATTAGATGGCACACTAATACATTTTCTAATTTTGGTATATATAATAATTCTGGTATATGTATTAAATTTTCTAATCCTGGTATATGTATCATTTATCAAGTACCTTTGATTTCTGCAGCAACAACAACTCATTCACATGTTCTAGGCCTCAATAGTACATTGGAAAATAGCTAAGACATTTAGATCAGCTTCATGTTGAATGCAAGACCCAAAATTTTATGGGAAGTTTGCATCAGAAAGAAGACCCATGGACACCATTTTAACTGCCCAGGCATTCTCTACAGCTTATACATGCAGCCTAGAAAGGGGTGGTGACCAATTTACAGGACATCACCACTTAGATCTACCCTAAATTTTCTATGGAAAGTCTGGAGAGTAGACCAACTTTTCATGGCTCCATTGTCTATTATAAATATTAACTTGCATGTGTAGTTTGGAACAAGATGATGAGCTTTTTCCAGAAACATCACCTTCAAGATCTCTTCTAAACTTCATTATGCTGTCTAGACCAAACAGTCAAGGCATTTACAGTCAGAGACAAAGCCTGAAAAGTTCTAAACCTTTTGTGCAGCCTTGAAAAAGTCTATGATACATTTACAAAAGCATCATCTCCTGGACAGATTGTCAGCATTGTATGTAAAGCCTGGAGAAAGTAGATAATCCAGTCACATCAGCTTTACCCATTAACATGCTCAATGCATCAAACATACAGCTTAGAGGAAAATTCTTAGCCAATAGAAGCCTGATCTCTTTTTCTGTATTTTACAACCTATTGTGTTCATCCTGGACTGGGCAAATGAACCATATATAGCAGCATCAATAAATATTCATGTATTTAGTTTTATCTGTGAAGTTAGGATAAAGCTAGTGAGTGATTGGCAGAAACATCACCTTTGAGGACAGCTGTATGCTATCAAATGCAACCTTGACAAGGGAGAAATGTATAGGATGAGTCAATCAGGTGAGCCATTTAAGTGGTGTTACTAGTTATGTTGGCTCCTATTTTTCCATGTACAAACTGGACCAAGATGATGTGCCTCTTAGCACAACTGGAGATCTCAGATATATGCTAGTCTTTAGATCGACAATCTGGTCCTGGCTAATTACCTGTTGCTGGCAGCATCAAATCTCAGTATATTTCTAAAACTTTCATGTGTTCAGTGTTAGGAGAAACACTGCAAACATTGTCACCAAATTCATGTCTAAAACATGTTCAAATTTCACAATGTGAAGTTTGGAGCAACATGTGAGCTTCCTCCAGAATATGTGAGCATATTCTAAACTTTAGTGTACAGCCTGCATTGGCAAGGTGATCTATTTCTGTGACTATGGGCTCTTTGCCATATTGTAGTCATTGTAGGTGCACATTGAGAGAGAAAATGAACTTTTTTTGGTATCCTCTACTCTCAGCCATACATGCTTTATCATTTATAGGTGTAGTCTGGATCATGTATGTTAGCCATGTACAGTAATATCATCTTTTAGACATTCTCTAGTATTTTTTTTTTTTTTTTTTTTTGGTGTGTGGTACTGAGGATTGAACTCAAGGGTACTATACCTCTGAGATACACTCCTAGCCCTATTTTTATTTTTTGAAACAGGGTATTATTAAATTGCTGAGGCTATCCTTGAACCCATTATGCTCCTGTCTCACACTCCTAAGTACTGGGATTACAGGTGTGTGCCATCACACCATGCTGACATTATCTAGTAGTACCAATTGCAGCCTAGGTAATGGAAATAATCCACATGTGGCATCATCACTTCTCAGTGTGCTCCTCATTGTATAAGGCAGTGTGGACCACACAGATGTGTATTATGAGGCATGCCATTGCTGGAATGTTAGAAGTTTTATGTAGACAGCCTGATACCGTATGAGTCATTTACTTCACTATCAGCTTACATAAGATTTAACAATTATATACACAGCCTTGACTAAGCAGATGAACCCTTTAGAGTACCATCTAATTTTTGACATTTTCTAAGAGTGATGTATGTATCATGTACCCAGTACCTTAGATGTCTACATTAGTAAGGACTCTTTGACATCTTCTAGGCTTCAAAAGTGTAAAGGAAAATAGGAAAATAATGAACTGAGCCATTTAGATCATCTTCCCATTGAAAGCAAGACCAACACTGCCCAAAAAATGTATGGGGAGTTTATATCAGTCAGAAAAGACATGGACAACCTTTAACTACATAGACATTCTCTAAGTTCTGGACATGCAGCCTAGAAGGAACAAGACTAATTCCAGCACAGTACTACTTAGATCTACTCCAAGTTTTTTATGGAAAGCCTGGATGGTAGTCATCCTTTTTTGGCATCATTGTCCATTATTACTCTCTACATTTGTCTGTGTAGTCTGGAACATTATGATAAGCCTTTTCCAGAAGTGTCACCTTTAGTATCTGTCCTAACCTTCAAGTACATTGTCCTCCAAAAAAGATAAGGCATTTTCAGTGAGAGAAAACTTTTGTAAGGGTTCTAAAGATTACGTGCAGCCTGAAAGGTCTATGGTACCTTTAGAAAAGCATCACCTCCTGGTCAGGATGTAAGTGTTCTATCTGAAGCCTGAACTAAGTAGATGATACACTCCCAGCAGGTACACCTTTAAACATATTTACAGCGTTAAACATACAGCTTGGAGGAAGACCCCAAGCCATTGGAATCTCTATTTCCTCTTCTGTATTTTGTAATATCTTGTGGTTAGCCTGGACTGGGCAAATGAGCCATGTATAGCAGCATCAATAAATAGACATTTGTTCAGTTATATCTGTGAAGTTTGGATAATGGAAAAAAGCAATTGGCAGAAGCCTCAACATTCAGGCCAGCTGAATGCTTGACAGATGCAGCCTGGACAAGGGAGACAGGCCCATTTCGGCATCATTAAGACTTATGTATACCAAAAGGTTTACATGTGCATCATGACTCAAATTGAGAAGATGTGAATTTCAGCATGTGGATGTATATATTATTTTCCAAATTTGGGAAATTCTCTAATATTTTTTCTGAAGAAATTTCCAATTCTCTTGGTTTGTGCTTCTATACCTTCTTCAATGCCTATTACCTGAAAGCTTGGTTGTTTCATATTATCCCAGATTTCTTGAATATTCCGGTTGTGTGTCATATTGTCTTCTGTATGTGGTTGACTGTGCGGTCAGCTTTGAATGAGCCGTCTTTGGGGAGCATAACTCTGTTTTCCATGTAACCTAATCTGTCAGTGATGGCTTGTATTCAGGACTTTTATTTCATTTATTGTCTCCTTCATTTACTCAGTGCCTCTTTTTGATTCTTATGTAGGGCCTCTATTTCTGTATTATATTTTCAGATCTTATACATTTTCTCTGAGTTCCTTTCTACTATCTTTTATCATATCAATAATTAAATTCTGAATTCTCCTGGCATTTTATACAGCTTTGTATTGGTGATCTTCATTGTTGTAAAGTTGCGGGAGTTTATTGTTTCCTTGTTAGCCTTCATTCTCATGCTTTCAGGATTCTTCAGTTTGTGTCTCTGTTGTGTTGACATCCTCCTCCTCTTTGTGTGGGAGTACTATGTCTATTCATTGTCCCTTAATAATAAGTCTTGTGCTGGGGTTTTATATTGGCCTCAACAAATCTGTCTCATATAATCATAAATTTGAGTTAGTCCTCAGAGCTTCTTTAACAGGATATAGTACTTAGCCAGTGCAGGTAAGAAGTCTCTAATTGGCTGCAAGCCTCCATGCTCTCCAGGCTCAAACTCAGCAGAGCCAGATACTATAACATTCCAAGTCTGTGGCTTGGCTGACTGAACTTTAATACCCCAGGTCCACCAGTGCTGCTCTGTTGGCTGTGATCAAGTGAAACACTGTGAACTGGTGGTCACTTTGTCCAAACTCAGCAAGGCCAGAAATTATGACGTTCTGAGTCTGAGACCCAGCTGGTTGAGCTTTAGTGCCCCAGGGGACACCACCACTGCTCTGCTGATTTTGATTATGTAAAACATTATTAGCTACTGGTGTCTGTGTTCACCAGGCACAAACTTTGCTGGCCGAGAGATTATAGCATTCTCAGCCTGAGGCATGGCTGTCTGAGTTAAATTGCTCCAGGGACACTGCTGCTGCTTTGCCAGCTACAATCATGTGAAACTTTGCTGGCCCCTGGCCTCCCAGCTTGCAGTGTCCTAACACTGCTAGGGGAGAGATTGTACTGTTATGAGCCTTGTTTACGAGGTTGTTTAACCTCAGGGATACCAATGCTGCTCTGGCAGTTACAATCACATGAGACCTTACCAGCTGCTGGCCTTGGTACTTGTGGTACTCAAACTCTGCTAGGCAAGAGTTCAGAGCTGTCTGAGGTGACACCAGGATTGGCTGAATTATTTTGCCCCAAAGACATCATTGCTGGTGATCCTGTGGTGATTGCTGGATATCCCCTAGGGGTGGAACAGACTGCTGAGTCTAGGTTCTGTCCTATGGTTTCCCTATGGTCTGTCTGCTAATTCAACTTTCCATTGTGTCCAACTGAAGCCACTACTTTGGCAAGGATGATTTGCAAACTCATAAATCCCATGAGTTTAGTCATTGCCACATGAGTCCTTGCAGGCACACAGGCTCCTGCTGGAATAGTTTGTAAACTCATGGTCTTGATGAATCTGGTTTGTAGCCACTCAGGTCCCTGCAGGAAGGTTCTGTAGTTTCTTAGTCCAGAGGAGTTCAACTGCAATCACAGGAATTCACTGGATGGCTTGACGGGGAAGTCTGGAAATTTGTGATCTTGAGGTTTCCCAGCATGGAGAGAATAATGCAGTTGTTATTTGTGTTGGTTCTCTGTAATCACTGGTGCTATAGGATTTAATTACTTCTTACTGGAGTTCCTCTCCAAGAGCTGCCTGATTCCAGCAGTTGCCAGCTCCAGCACAGGTTTGCCAAGATGGCTCCTACATCAGCTATATGCTCACCAGATGAGACACACAGAGCTCTTTTCAGTTCTCTGGTCTTTTTGTGGTCCCAATTCAACTACATTTCAACTTTCTATCTTATGTTGAATTTTGATTGCTTTTCTTCTCTTGTAAGAAGAAATATTTCTGCTGGTTGAGTTTTGCGTTTCAGAGCAACCAAAATGTACTGCATTTTCTATTCTACCATCTTTGATTCACATAGATTTGCACTTAGAAGCACCATACTTCTCTGGAATTTTAGTTTTATATGTGAAGTCCGGCACAAGATGAGCCGTTTACTTCCCTATCAAGTTAGGCATAATTGAAATTTTGTATGTGGAGCCTCAACTAAGCAGATGAGTCCATTAGAGAGCCGTAGAATCTTTGACACATTAATAGCCTTGTATATGTATCAGGTATCCAGTACCTTAGATATCTGCAGCAGCAAAACTCTTTGACATTTTCTAGGCTTCAGAATGCATTAGAAAATATCAAATTGAGGAATTATGGCAAGCTCCATGATGAAAGCAAGTCCCAGAATTTTATGGAACAGAAGACCCATGGACAGCCTTATAACTGTGTAGGCATTCTCTATAGTTTCTATGTGCAGCCTAGTAAGGGCAAATGGCCAATTACAGCATATAACAAGCCTGGATAGTAGATTAGCCTTTTCTGGCATCATTAGATATTATTACTTTTTATGTTTGCATGTATAGCCTGGAACAGGATGATGAGCCTTTCCAGAAGTCTTATCACTGATATTTGTTCTAATCTTTATGTGTGCTGTCTTGACCAAAAAGATATGACATTTACAGTCAGAAACATCTCTTGCAAATGTTATAATCCTTAGGTGCAGCCTTAAGAAAGTCCAATATATTTAAAAAAGCATCACCTCCTGGCCAGGCTGTAAGTATTATATATGAAACCTCCACTAAGTGGATAATCCACTCACAGAGACTCCCACAACTCTAAATATATTTAAAACATTAAGCACATATCTTGGAATAAGTCTCTGAATCATTGAAAACCCTATCTCCCCTTCAGAATTGTGCAACCTATTGTGTTAGCCCGTACTGAGAGATGAGCAATGTATAGCACCATCACTAAATAGTCATGTGATCAGTTTTATTCATGTAGGGTGGATCAAGCCAATGAGCAAATAGAAGAACTTCACCTATCAAACAACCTCTATGCTTTACAGATGGAGCCTGCACAACTGAGGTGGCCCATGTCAGTACCATTCACCCTTAAGTATACAGGTAGCTTTACATGTGCATCCTGAATCAGATAGAGAAGGCATGCACACCAGTGTGTTTTTTTTTTTGCACATTATAACCAATACCAGTGAAGCAGTTGAGCCACGTCCAGCAGCATTACCTCTTGGACATGCTGTGCAGCTATGTGCCACTGGACCAAGGAGATGCTTCATGTACCATGACACTATTTGTTCACATGCTCTAATATGTATATTTTCAGACAGGACCACATGAATGAAGCTTGTCCAGCACCATCAGCTCAGAGGTATTTTCTGAGAAATACATGTGTCCATTGAGCTATGCAGGTGACCATTTTGGTAGTATCAGCACTGATGCTCTGAGTTTTTGATGTATAGGATGGACCAAAATTATGAGCTGCTAGGCATCAATTGAAACCTCAGGCACATGCTAAGATTTATATGGGCAAGCTAGTATAGGTTAATTGCCCATTGCCAGCAGCTCCAGATCTTAGGCATTTTCCTAAGAGAAATGTATGTGCAGTCAGAAAGACATTGCTTACATTTATAGCAAATTCATGTCTAAATCATGTTCAAATCCTTCAAAGTGCTGCTTGGACTAAGCATGTGAGCATATTCTAATCTTTTGTGTCCAGCCAGCGTTGATTGCCCAGGTCATCTATTTCTGCCAAAGTAGTCCCTTGGCCATGTTCTAGGAATTCCACATACATCTGAAGGAAAGGAAAGGAACCCTTTTTGACATTTTCAGCTCTCAGACAATATGCTATCTCATCTAAAGGTGCAGTCTGGATCATGAAGATCAGCCACATACAGTCACATTATCCTTTAGACATGCTCCAATATTTCCATGTGAAGCTTCAGTAAAGGCAGTATAGCCATGCATGACATCATAATGCTCCCTATGTTCTACACTGGACCAGGCAGCCTGGGACACCCAGAGGTGCATTTTAGAGGCATCCTCCTTTTCTGGTACTTAAAAGGCTTTGTATCTGCATCCTGGCACAGGATGAGTCATTTGCTTCCCTAAAAGTTTAGACATGATCTACATTTTTGTATATGCAGCCTCAACTAAGCAGATGAGCCCTTTCAAGAGTCACTCAATATTTGACATATTCCAAGTCTGGCATATGTATCATGTATCCAGGAGTTTAGATGTCTGAAGCAGCAATGATTCTTTGATATGTCCTAGGCTTCACAATGTATTGGAAAATAACTGAACGAATAATTATTCAGGTTTCACATTGAAAGCAAGACCCAAAATATTATGGGCCATTTGTATCAGACAGAAGAGCCCCAGACAGTCCTATAACTGTGTAGGCATATTGTATGGTTTCTTGGTGCAGCTTAGAAATAGCAGATGACTAACTAACGGCACATTACCACTGAGATCTATTCTAAGTTTCACATGGAAAGCCTGGATAGTAGATCAGCCTTTTATGGCATCATTGCCTGTTATTGCTCCTATGTTTGTAGGTGTGGTCAGGAACATGATGATGAGTCTTTTCCAGTGGCATCATGTATGAAAGCTATTAAACTTCATGTGTGTTCTCCTGACCAAGCAGCTAAGGGAATTATTGTCAGAGAAATGTCTTCAAAGGTTATCAAGCTTATGCGCAGCCCCTCAAAACTCTACGGTACATTTAGAAAAGTGTCAACTCCTGGCCAGGCTGTAAGGGTTCTATGTATAGCCTGGACTAAGTGGATTATCCACTCACACAGGCTCCCACAACTCTAAACATGTTCAAGGCAATAAACATACTGTCTGTAAGAAGACTCCAAGCCATTGGCAGCCTGATTTCCTACTCTGCATTTTGCAACCTCTTGTGTTCAGTCTGGACTGGGCAGATGAATCATGTATAGCAGTATCACTAAATAGACATATGTTCAGTTTTACCTGTGTATTGTGGATCCATCAATTTACCAATTGGGAGAAGCTTTACCTTTCAGGCTACCTCTATGCTTTACAAATGCAGCCTGGACCAGGGAGGTGGACCCATTGCAGTATTATTCACCCTTGTATTCAAGAAGCTTTACATGTGCATCTGAACTCAAACTATCTCAATCATGCAGATAAGCAACCTATAGTAACCTCATCTCTTAGCTATGCTTCAGATTTTCCTTGTGAAGCTGAGGTAAAGACAATAAGCCAAGCATGGCATCCTCATCGCTCCTTATTCTCTATGTTTGATAGGACAGACTGGAGAACAATGATGTATATTTTGAGATAGCATCTCTTTCTGGCATGAAATATACTTTATGCATTCAGCCTCATATAAGATGAGCCATTTATTTCACCCTCAGCTTAGACATGATCTAAATTTTACATATGCAGCCTGGATTCTGCAGATGAGCCCTTTAGAGTGCCATTTAATCTTTGACATTTTCTAAGCCTGGAATATGTGTTATGTATCCAATACCTTAGATGTCTGCAGCAGCAACGACTCCTTGACATGTTGTAGGCTTGAGGCTTTAGAAGTGCACTGGGAGCCAGACGTGGTAGTGCACGTTTGTAATTCCAGTACTTGGGAGCTGAGACAGGAAGATTGCAGATTCACGGCCAGTCTCAGCTACTTAGTGAGGACCTTCACAACTTAGTGAGACCCTGTTTCAAAATAAAGAATTAAAAAATAGAACTGGGGGTGTATCTTGGAGGTAGAATGCCCCTGGGTTCAATCCCCAGTACCACAAAAAAGTGCACTGGGAAGAAAAAAACCAGTTGAGTCAATTCAGAAACCTTCACATTGAATGCAAGACTCAAAATTGTGTTGGTAGTTTGTATTGGACAGATTATCCATTAACAGCATCATAATTGCATAGGTATTCTGTACAGTTTTACATGCAACATAGTAAGAGCTGATGAGCAATTTGCATCACATCACTTCTTAGTTCTATTCTAAGTTTTATATGGAAAGCCTGGGTAGTAGATCATTCTTTTATGGCATCATCACCTGTTATCAATCTCAAGGTTTTGTTTGTAGCCTGCAACATGATGAGCCTCTTATAGAAGTCTAAGATATATCTTTATGTGTGCTATTCTGACCAAGCAGATAAGGCATTTAGAGTAAGTTACACCTCTTGCAAAAGTTCTAACTTTACACTTGCAACCTTGAAAGTGTCTATGATTTATTTACAAAAGCATCACCTCCTGGCCAGGCTTTTAGTGTTTTATGTGAAACTTGGACTAAGTAGATAATTCACTCACAGCGGCTTCACCTCTAAACATGTTCAAAGTATTAAAATACAGCTTTGAAGAAGGATCCCAGCCACTGGCAGTCCAGTCTCCTCTTCTGTGTTTGGCGTTCTATTGTGTTCTGCTTGGACAGGGCAGATGAGCCATGTATCAGCATCACTAGTTAGGCATATTTTAAGTTTTAGATGTGAATCTGAATAAAGAAAATGAACTTTTTTCAGGAGCCTCATCTTTCTGGCCAGCTGTATGCTTTGCATATGTAGCCTGGACAAGAGAACTGGGGCCTTTTCAGCACAATCAACCCTTAGGTATATGAGACACTTTACAGGTGTGTTTTGACTCAAGTAGATAATCCACGTTCACCAGCATTTTTTTTCTATGGCACATCATAACCATTACAAGTAAAGCCTGGAACAACCAGTTGAGTCATGTCCAGCAGCATTACCTCTAGGATGTGCTGTGCAGATATGTGCAACTGGACCAAGCAGATGCATGATGTACTGTGTCACCACTTTAAACTTCATGTGTGTTGTCCTCACCTGACCAAGCAGATAAAGCATTTACAGTCGAGATACCTCTTGGAAATGTTGCAAACTTTATATGGGAAGCTTCAAAGTAGTATGTAATATATTTTAAAAAGCCTCACCTCCTCTCCAGGTTGTAAGTTTTCTCTGCAAAGCCTGGAGTATGTGAATAACCCCCCTCACATCAGCTTTACATCTAAACACATTCAAAGCATTGAACACACAGCATGGAGAAGGGATCCAAGCCATTTACAGTCTGATCTTCTTTATTTTGCATACTGTTAAGTTCAGCCTGAACTGGGCAAATCAGTCATGTATAGCAGTGTCACTAATTAGGCATTTTTAAAGTTTTATATGCAAAGTCTGGGAAAAGCAAATGAGTCATTTGCAGGATCCTCATCTTTTAGACTTAGTCTTTGCTTAACAATATATCCTGGACATCAGAGATGGGCCTCTTTCATAATCACTAATTTTTTTGTGTGTGCATTGTAATTATACATCATAGTGAGGTTCAGGTTGGCAAAACATTAAACATATATATAATGACTATATAAAGGTAATAAACCATTTATCACACCATCATCTCTCAGTATGCATTATACCTTACAAGGTAGCCTGGAATACACAGGTGATCCTTTTTTGGCATGATCCTTTTTATCATGTTCTGACGTATGACATGATTTATTTAGACAAGGGATGAGTCATTTATAGCAGGATTATCTCTTAGATATGCTGCATGGTTTTGGCAAAGCCAGGATTAAATTGATTTATATGCATGAACATCACCAGTTAGACAAGATGTGAGACTTATATGTAGAATCTGGACCAAGCTCATGAGCAATTTACATCATCACATTCTCTTAAAATACTCTAGACTTTTCATTTGCACCTTGGATCACATATTTAACTTATTTGTGGCAACATCAAAACTAAGACCTGTCCAAAACTTTATGCATGCTTTCACAACCAAGTTGATGAACAATTTCTAGCAGAATCTCTAATAACTTTTAGAAATGTTACAAACTTTCTTTGGAAACCTTGATGAAGCACATGAGACATATATGATGACATCACCTGTTTGCCTCCTCAAAGCAGTTTGGAACTGTGGGTAAAACATGTACAGTAGCATCACCTTTTAGACATGTTCTAAACATATATATGTATTCTGGGGCATGCAGCTAAAATATTTACAAAAATGCCTCATTTTAGACATGTTATAAGCATTATATATGCAGCCTGATGGAAGCAAATGTGGCATCACAGTAGTATATTTTACTGGACATGAGCTAAGCTCTGTATTAACAGCCTTCGCAATGCTGCTGATTCATTTACAGAATGTTTAATTCTTACCCATGTGCTTAGTTTTTACATACCATTTGGACAAAGCAGACAAAAAAGTCATATGTGTGCTCCAAACAGTGACTTTCACCATAAGGATATATCCAGTATGGGTAGGGAAAAAAAATGTAACTTTATAATTAGCAACATGAAAAAGAGTATCTCAGACAGATAATTATAGTTAACATGAATGTGATTGTTCAACTTTATAGCACTATGGAACAGAACAGCACTTCATATGTGTGATATATTTCTCCAAAGGCCATGACCCTGTCTAATAAGAGAAAACACCAAGACAATTCCATAGAAGACAGTCTACGAAATACCTGACAGGTAGGTTGTCCTTAACACTATTAATGTTAGTTGGAAAACAGAATATTACAGAAACTGTCACCACTAAGCAGGGTTTAAGGAGACTTGAAGGCTCAATACTGTGTGGGATCCTGGATAGGATCCTGAAACAGAAAAAGAAAGGAATTACATTAATCGACAGAAAATAAGGATCTTTAGTTAATCATAGCATACCTATATCTGTTCTTGTGGTGAATGATGTAAGCTATTAATAACACACTTGATATAGCTCACATAAGATGTTAATAAAAGAGAAAACTAGGTTGAGGATACATGGGCAATCTCTTGTACTTCATTTACAATTTCTGTGTAAATATAAAACTCCACAATAAATCTTTGTTTTAAGACATGGTCACATTATTAAATTATTTATACTTTTATTTGTGCATTATAGTCTCATATCATAATAGAGTTCATGGTGATACATACATGCACACAGCACTTGGTGGACTTCCCCCAAGTCCCTCCTCATTCTCGCTTTCCGCATATAGGGTATTGAGATTGACATTAGTATTCTCACATATGTGCATAATGGCGATGGAAGTGATTCCTTCATTGGTTCTTCCTCTCCTCACCCTTCTCCTAGAGCACCTCCCTGGGTCCACTGAAGTTTCTCCTCCATTATCTGAAGTCCCTCTCCCAATTACTCCCTTGCTTCTGCATATGAGAGAAAAAATATGACCTTTCACTTTCTGTGACTTGCTAATCTCACTTAACATAGTGTTTTCCAGATCTATCCATTTTCCTGAAAATGACATTATTTTGTTCTTTATTGCTGAATAATTCCATTGTGTGGATGTCTCATAATTTTTTAATCCATTCATCTGTTGATGGACACCTAGTTTGCTTCCATAATTTAGCTATTGTGAATTGTGCTGCTATAACCATGGATATGCATACATTACTATGATTTTCTAATTTCAATCCCTTTGGAAAGAGCTGGATCATATGGTTGATCCGTTCCCAATTTTCTGAAGAATCTCCACACTGATCTCCGTCCGTAGCCACTGCACTAATTTGCAATTCCAGTAACAGTATAGAAAAGTTCCTATTTCTTCACATCCTTACCAGCATTTACTGTTGTTTGACTTCTTTTTTTACGGTACTAGGGATTGAACTCAGGGGCGTTCTACCTCCGAGTTATACCCCCAGCCCTATTTTTTATTCTTTATTTTGAAACCAGGTCTCACTAAGTTGTGAAGTGCCTCACTAGGTAGCTGAGACTGGCCTCGAACTTGGATCTTCCGGTCTCAGCCTCCCAAATGCTGGGATTACAAGCGTGCGCCACCACACCCGGCTTATTGTTTGACTTCTTGATGATTGTCATTAGATGAAACCTCAGTGTAGTTTTGATTTACACTACATGATTGCTAATGTTGAACATTTTAAATGTATTTATTGGTTATTTATAACTCTTGTGAAGTATCTATTTAGTTCAGTTGCCCATTTATTGATTTTGTTAATTGTTTTTTTTTTTTTTTTTTTTTTTTAGTTCTGAGGCTTTTAAGTACTTTGTATATTCTAGATATTAGTCCTCTATCAGAGGGATAGTTGGCAGAGTTCTTCAAAGTACATCATGTGCTTTAGGGTGTTCCCCCCCAACCCCCCCTGTCCATCCCCTTCAGTTAAGTCAACTTCTTTGCTTATGGAGGGTTTCTTCTTTTTCATCTGGAGACCCTCTTATGCCCAATCTTCTCCTTAGCATCTGCATATTAGGGAGAACATATGCTTTTTTACTTTTTGGGACTGACTAATCTCACTTAACATAATGTTTTCCAGTTGCATCCATTTCCCTGCAAATAACATGATTTTGTTCTTCTTTATGGCTGAGTAAAATCCATTGTGTACATATCCCATAGTTTTGTAATCCATTAATCTGTCAATGGACATCTTGGCTGTTTCCATAGTTTGGCAATTGTGAATTGTGCAGCTATAAACATTGATACACGTGCGTCAGTCTGATAGTTTGGTTTCCATTCTTTTGGGTAGATACCCAGAAGTGGTATTGCTGGATCATATGGTAGGTTCATTCCCATTCGTCTGAGGATCCTCCATACTGTTTTTCAAAGTGGTTGCACTAATTTTCAATCCTACCAACAATGTATTAGGGTTCCTACTTCTCCAGCATTTGTTGTTGTTCATGTTTTTTATGATTGCCATTCTGATTGGAGTTAGGTAAAATCTCAAGGTAGTTTTGATTTGCATCTCTCTGATTGCTAATGATGTAGAAAATTTCCTCATACATTTACTGGCCATTTGTATGTCTTCTTTTGTGAAGTGTCTATTTAGATCCTTTCCCCATTTTTTGATTGGGTTATTTGTTTTCTTAGCTGTTATTTTCTTGACTCCCAAAAGTGATCTACAGATTCAATGCAATACCCATGAAATTACCAAGGTCACTCCTCACAGACATAGAAAAATCAGTCCTTAAATTCATTTGGAACAACAAAAAGCCCAGAATAGCCAAAGTAATTCTTAGCAGCAAGAACCATGCAGGAGGTATCACAATATCTGACTTCAAACTTTACTACAAAGCCACAGTAATAAAAACAGCATGGTATTGGCACAAAAACAGACACATAGACCAATGGAGCAGAATAGAAGATCCAGAAACAGACCCACGTGTTTACAGTCAACTGATTTTTGACAAAGGAGCCAAAAACATACACTGGAAAAAAGATAGCCTCTTTAACAAATGGTGTTGGCAAAACTGGTTAACCATATGCAGAAAAATGGAAATAAACCCCACTTTCTCACCCTGCACAAGAGTCAATTCCAGATGGATCAGAGACCTGGAAGTTAGGCCAGAGACCTTGCAGCTACTTCAAGAGGGCATAGGCCCAACACTTCAACACATAGGCACAGGTCAAAACTTTCTCAACAGGACCTCAAAAG
>PVLC010007568.1:0-62717 GCA_004027655.1 Graphiurus murinus | reverse complement strand
TGGTATTGGCACAAAAACAGACACACAGACCAATGGAGCAGAATAGAAGACTCAGAAACAGATCCACAGACTTACAGTCAACTGATTTTTGACAAAGGAGCCAAAAGTATACACTGGAAAAAAGATAGCCTCTTTAACAAATGGTGTTGGCAAAACTGGTTAACCATATGCAGGAAACTGGAAATAAACCCCACTTTCTCACCCTCCACAAGAGTCAACTCAAGGTGGATCAAGGACCTGGAAGTCAGACCAGAGACCTTGCACCTACTTGAAGAGGGCATAGGACCAACATTTGAACATATAGGCACAGGTAAAAACTTTCTCAACAAGACCCCAAAAGCACAAGCAGCTCAAAGGAAGATCAATATATGAGATTGCTTTAAACTGAAAAGCTTCTGCAGAGCAAAGGAAACTATCAAGAACCTCAACAGAGAGCCTACAGAGTCGGAGAAAATTTTTGCCAGTTACACTTCAGATAGAGGTCTAATATCTAGGATATACAAAGAACTCAAGAAAATCGCAACTAAGAAAGCAAATAACCCAATCAAAAAATGGGCAAAGGATCTAAATAGACACTTCACAAAAGAAGAAATGCAAATGGCCAATAAGTGTATGAGGAAATGTTCCACATCATTGGCAATCAGGGAGATGCAGATTAAAAGATTTTCCTAAGTGGACCGACATTATTGGGAACAAAGTATAGGAAATTTCATAGCTAAAGGAAATGCAGTAATAAAAAGGGAGATCTTATAATGAGAAACAAATGAAAATGTACATAATCTAGAATTTTAGCAGAATGATCAAAATAAATAGAATCTAAGAAAAGCCATCCTGGAGTCAGAGTAAGGCTGAAGGACTGATAGCATCCTGTCCCTAAAAAGGGGCTCAACTTTAATTGCATCCGATTATGGAGCAATATATTTTTCTCTGTGAGAAATATATTGCTCCATAATCGGATGCAATTAAAGCAGAGTTGTCAAAAACAATAGAACAATCAGCTAGCAATTAGTGAGGGCTAACAGCTGGATGTGATACTAATAAATACAAACTACCATGATGGAAAATTCAGGAAAAAACAAAGATAAAGAGTTTTACTAAAACCAGTCACATTTTGTCAAAGTGACAGTGTATATTTGCAAAGCAGTTCTTCCTGATGAACAACAGCCAAGATGGTATCTTTGGGATCAAATCAATTCTACTCAACTAGTATAGCCAAGTCACTAAAAGCAAAAATAAAACAAACAATAAGCAAATAAACAACAACATTGAACAGTGGTGATGTGATTAGTATCCAGAGATGCTAGAATGTATTATCATAAATGTCCACTATTCAAAAAAAAATTACAAAACATTAGGAAGTGTGAGCTATTTGCACACAGGGAAATGCATAGGCAATGCACCCTGACTTTGAGGAAAAACAGACATTGGATTTCAAAGTAACCACTGTAAGTAGGTTTCAAGAACTAAAGTAAACCATAAAACACTTTCATTTCAAAGGCTTAAATGTATCATAACAATTCCTGATCGAATAGGAAATATCAACAAATAGAATAAAAATAACATAAAGAAACAAATGAAAATTCTGAGGTTGAAAAGACCTCAACTGGATACTCTATTTGAAATGAAACATTCAGTACAGGGCATTCATACTAGATTTGAAATGACAGAAAGCCAATCAGCAAATTTGAAGATAGGTTAATAGGAATTTTATAATATAATAAATAGTAAAAATGAAAATAATTAACAGATCCTCAAACAAATGTGAGACACCATTAAGAACACAAATACACCTATAATGGGAATATCAGAAGAAAAGAAGAGAATGTAAAGAGCAGGAAAAATGCATGTTAAAATATTAAAAATCAATGACTGAAATTTTTCAAAATTGGTGAAAAACAATAATAATAATAATCTCTGTATATAAGAATCTCACAAAACTCCACACTTTTCTAACACAAAAATTTATATTCAATCACATCATAGTAAAATTAATGAAAGCCAAGGAGAAATCTTGGCTTATTCCTTCTATATAACTGAAAATTCTCAGTTTTAGACCAACATGTTTCCAATAGTATCCTCTTCCCAGAGTTTCTGGTTACCATCATTCTACAATTCACTTTTATGTGATCTATTTTTTTAGAGTAAGTGCAATCATGTTGTATTTTTCTGTCTGTGCCTGGTTTAATTGACTTACTGTCTTTCAAGTTAATCCATGTTGTCATAATAGTGAACTTTTCCTCAGAAACAATGTAAGCCTGAAAGTAGAGGGTTGACAAGTTCAAAGTAATAAAAAAATACAATGATAACCATGAATTCTATATCCAGAAAAAGTAACTTTTGAAAAATTAAAGCCAAAGAAAAGAACAAATTCAATTCTCATATTATATTTAAATGTCAAGATAATGCATTTCTAGCATATTCACTTTTAGAAAAACCATAGGAAATTCTTGAGCCTGAAAGAATATAATGACCAGAATGGAATTTGAATCAACAGAAAAATAATACAAAGAGAATTGGTGACAAAAATTATGCAGGCAACTATAAAGCACAGTAAAATTCGTATTTCTTCTATTAAGTGATTTATGAATAATTTCAATTGTAACAAATGTATCACTGTGGTGAAGAGAAATTGGTCATGTGGAGGGGCATAGTATAAAGAACTCTATACTTTCATTTCAATTTTATAGTGAACCAATAAATGCTATAAAAAGTAACATGCACTTTAAAAAGAAACCAATTGCACATTACACACATACTTTCACTCACATTGTGAGGCTTGCAACACATAGAAATAATACAGTATAGTTTACAGTAGCAGCACAAAAAAAATGGGTGGGAAAAGTTGTACTAGAGTAAGGAAATGACACCACATGGTAGCTCAAAACTATAAGAAAAATAAGGTGAACCAGACAGGAAACTAAGAACAATATAACAACCACTATAAATATGAATGAATATATATATATATATATATATATTTCTTCTCATTTATTTAAAAGACATAATGTTATATTAATTTTTAGAGTAATGTGTCACCAGATTTGTAATACATACAGATATAAATATATTAAAAAATAGCACAAAAAGGGAGGATTGAACTATTTAGAAGTAATATTTTATAGCTCAATAGAACTAAATTAATATAAATCAGAAGTATAGTCTGATAAACTAAGATGTATATGGTAAACCTGAGAGCAGTTACTAAGAAATTAAATAGAAAAAGAAGATATTGAGCTTAATAATTATAAAATAAATTTAATTTTCATAATAGTAAATATTCCTTTAAGGTAAAAGAGGATACTAAAGGAAAGATAAAAGAACAAAATATTTGAGATTTAGAGAAATAAAAACAGAAATGGAAGGCAGAAATTTATCCACATCAATAATACAATTAAATATGAATGACCCAGACATGGTGTTACTCATCTGTAATCCTAGTTCTTGGGAGGCTGAAACAAGAAGATCACTAATTTGAGGCCAGCTTCAGAAATTTAGTGAGACCCAGTTTCCAAAAAAGGTTGGAGGTAAATCTCAGTGGTAGATCACCTCTGCTTTCAATCCTTAGTACCACAAAAGAAAAATGTGAGTGGATTAAACAATCTTAGAGAGACTTGTCACACTGAATTTTTTAAAAAATGAGACACAATTCTCTTATATCTTCATCACACAATAGATTCAAATATTTTAATATCAAAATAGGTTGAAAATAAAATAATAGAAATAGCTTTATCATGTAAATACCCCCTTCCAGAGAGTTGAAGTGGCTATATTCATATCACACAAAATAGAGTTGTAAAGCCAAAAAAAAAAGTTATGAGAGATGAGGAGGGACATTAAAAATAAAATGGTCATTATCAATAAATAAAAAATAATAAATTAAAAAATATACATGCACACATAATAAACCCCAAAACAAGAAATCTAGAAAATGATGAAGTTCACAGAGGAAATATAAACTCAACAACAGTAGTTGGAGCCTTCAATATCCATATTTCTAAACAATGACTAGAACAATTAGAAGGTCAAAGAGAACAGTTAAAATTTGAACAATATAAAAAACTAGATATAACAGATGGCTAGAAAAGAATAATACCAGGCAACAGCAGAACACCTATTCTTCTGAAACACCTATAGAACATTCTCCAGATTAGACTATGTTCTCATTTGTGAAACAAGTCTCAATAAATTTTAATGTGTTTAAATCATGTTACTCTACAATTACACAAACACTAAATTGGAAATCAATAAAAAATGAGAAATTCATAAATATGTGGAAACTAAACATGACAATCCTAAATAACCAATGGCTCAAAGAAGAAATGAATGAGAAATTAAAGAATACTTTGCAATGAATTTAAGTGGAAACAAAACAAGGAATGAAATCCTGCCACTTGCAGAAACAGGGATAAATGCAGAGATTATTATGTTAAGTGAAATAAGGCACACAAAGACAAATACTGTATGACCTCACTCATATGTAGAATATCAAAAAATTGATCTTACAAAGTTTAAAGTAGAATGGTGGTTACCAGAGTATGGAGAGTAGCAGCAGGATGGCAGGATGGGGAAAGGTTTATCAATAGGTACTTAATTATCATTGGTTACAAGTAATAACTTGTGGTGTGTTCTTGCACAGTAGGGTGATTATTGGTAATTGGATAATAAAAATGTTTTGTGCATTTCAAAAAGCTACATAAGAAAGTATACTGAAAGTTTTGGGTAGGATCCCAAGATGGTGTCTGAGTGAAACACCTCTCCTCAGTTGCTGTAGAACTTGAAACAAAACTGCAGTAAAAGCAACAAAAAAGTTAAAAAGTAACAAAAATTGAAGCACAGCTGAAAAGAACCCAGAAAGCAGACCAGGGAGAGTGAAGGGAGACCAAGCACAGCAGCAGCACAAGCCACAGAGTGGTGACCGCCATTGAGCCAGCTACCCTGAGAAGGGTCTATTAGCACTGAGACATCTAACAACTTCCTGCATACCCAGCAACCAGATGTGGAGTAAGCAACTCCAGAATTCCACATCCTAATCAGGCAACATGTCCCTGCATAATCGACAGTGACCAGAACACCTGGGATAACCAGCTTAAGCCTGTGGTGGGGATACCCCAGCTCATCTCTTACTCCAGAGCCAGAGCAGTACTCAATTGTATATTAACTGTGTGCCTGTGACAAATGACTGACTTGGTCACCCACCCCTCTAGTGATTGGATAGGAGCAGAATTGCAGGAGGAACCCAGAGCACACAAGGCACAGAGACCTTACAGGGCCCCTGGAAAATGCCCAGCATTTAGACTGCACACCTGCCACTGGCAAAGGCAGACAGAGAGACACAGATGGGGCCTGTGGAAAGTGTGGAGCCTCAGGCTTATATTGGGTCCAGATCCAGTGAGGCCCACTGCCTACATAGGTAAAGAGCAGCACAGGGACAGGCCCTGTGGAGAGCTCAGAGACACAAGCTTGCAGGGGGAGAGGGGCCAGCGGAACTCCAGGCCTGCACTGACAGAGAAAGAAGAAAATTTGACAAGAAAAATACAAAGTATGAAGTTCAATCTCTTCCATAAATGGTGCTAGAAAAGTTTTATATCCCCAGGCAGAAAAATAAAACTGGACCCCTGTATATACAAAATTAAACTTAAAATGGATTTATGATTTATATGTAAGACCACAAACCATGAAAATAATACAAGAAAATAAAGGGTAAATGTTTTAGGACAATGGAATGAGGAAAGATTTCCTGGAGAATAACCCTAAAACACAAGAAACAAAATAAAAAATAGACGAATTGGATATTTAACAAAAATATCTCTGCACAGCAAAGCAAATAATAAATAGAGCAAAGAGAAAAACCTGCAGAATGGGAAAAATATTTGCAAACTATATTATTTTAAGAAGTCAGTATTCAGCCTTTAATATATTATGTTAAGAAGTCAGGGTCGGACATGGTGGCGCACACTTGTAATCCAAGCATTTGGGATGCTGAGACCAGAGGATCTTGGTTCGCAGCCAGCCTCAGCTGCTTAGTGAGGCACTCTGCAACTTAGTGAGACCCGGTTTCAAAATAGAGAATAAAAAATAGGGCTGGGGGTATAGCTTGGAGGTAGAACACCCCTGAGTTCAATAATCCCCAGTACCAAAAAAAAAAGTCAGTATTCAGCCTTTAAATGTAATCCTATCATTTGCATTTTGCAACAATATGGAAGAAAGAACATGTATGACATTACATTAAGTGAAATAAGCCAGCAAAAGAAGAGAAGTACTACAGTATGTCACCCATATATTGAATATACAAAAGTTTATCTTATAGAAATTTAGAGTCAATTACCCAAGGAATGGCAGGGAAGAGGGGAATAAGGGATGAGAAGAGGTTGATCAATGAGTACTATGCTACAGTTAGATAGGAGTAATAAGAAGTTCTGATGTGTTATTACATAATAGGGTAACAACAGATAATGATACTGTAGTGTACATTTCAAAGAGCTAGAAGAAAAATATTTCAAATATTTTCACCTCCAAAAAGTGATAAATGAGAAGACAGATATCTTTACATAGGTAAAGAGCAGCAAAGGGACAGGCCCCGTGGAGAGCTCAGAGACACAAGCTTGCAGGGGGAGAGGTGCCAGCGGAACTCTAAAAAATGAAAAATGAGAAGACAGATATCTTTACTCTGATTTGAACATTATATAATATACATTGATCGAAACATCACATGGTATCCCATGAATATGAACATTTTTATATACATTTAACATTTTAAAATTAAAAAAGAATACAAGATGGGAGGGACAGAGAAGTGAAGTGTTTTTGTATGTGATTGTATTTAAGCTTCAATAAACTTCAAATGGAAGGTTATAATTACAAGATATTTAAGCTAACCACAAAAAGAGAGCTGTAGCAAATGTACAAAGCCAAAAGAAATCAAAGCAAATCACAAAATTTCATCAAATACATTAAGATAGCAAAAGAGGAATAAAAGAACAAAACAACTTTAAAGCAGAAAACAATGAACAAAATGGCAATAGTAAGTCCTCACTTATTAATAATTACCTCATAATTCAGCAATTCTTCTTCTGGCTATAAATACAAAGGAAATGACGTCAATATCTCAAAGTGGTCTCTCCATTCCAATGTTTACATCAATGTTATTTATAATAGCCAAAAATATGGAAACAAATGTCTTTCAATAAATGAATGCATATGTATATATTAATATTATTCACTGTTATAGATAAAACTGTCATGGTTGAATCAGGAAAAACGCTAGTGAAATAAGCCACAGAAAGTCATATGTTTTATGATCTCACTTATATATGGAATCCAAAGGAGTCAAACAAAAAGAAGCAGAGTAGAGGGGCTAGGGTGATATATGTGAAGATGTCAGTTAAGGGGTCAGAAGTTTCAGTTGTTAATTCTTAATAATTTCTGTAATCTAAGATACAACAATATGACTACAGTTAACAAAAATGTATTATGTAATTGAAATTTGCTAAGCTAGATCTTAATTTTCTCTCACAACAAAAAAAAATAGAAAAAAGAAAGGGTAAGTCTATGAGGTATTAGACACATTTATTAGCTTGTGTGGTAAATATTTCACAATGTGTATGTATATCAAGTCAACAAATTATATATCAAATATATTTAATTTTTAATTATCAACTATTCCCAATAAAGCTGGGAAAATGCACATGCTTTTTGGATTAGCAATAAAATTTCTACATATTTACATGCTAGGTTTATTAATAGAAGTATTAGTCATTATATGTTCTCAGCAATATTATTTGTAATAATAAAATACTAGGAACATTCTAATTGTTCATCAATGGGAACCTGGTTAAATAATTTACACTATTGCCATCTAAAGGTATATTGGGCAGATTATAAAAAGAAAAACTATATGTAATACTCTAGAAATATATTAATCATATATTTTAAGTAAAAGAGAAAAGTTTTAAATAGATATTTATTTTATGATGCATTCACATTTTCAAAGTTTTTTAAAGTTGGTTAACTCTTTGAGGTGGGATAGGCAGACCTGTGGTAGGCAGCAAGTTCTCAAAGTTTTCATTTTGTACAATTGTTTAATATTTGTGTTGCATACAGTCTTTTATGCATTCTATATTTACAAAATTTATAGGAGCACATATTACATTTCAAAACTTCTTAAAACCCCAAAAGAGTAGTCAATGATGATGAAAAGATGAAACAAGGAAGCTATCTAAGGAGAAGAACTTATAAAAGGAATAAAGAAATCAAACACTCAAGATGGATTTGACACAGTAATAACTCTACAAAAGTTGAAACCCCAAATAGGTCTAGTGAACCCCTCCCCCAAAAGAAAAAGTCTCAGTAAAATGATCCAGGAAAGGCAGAATTATGTCCATTCAAAAAACTTTTTATAGCCGGGAGTGGTGGCGCATGCTTGTAATCCCAGCATTCGGCAGGCTGAAACAGGAGGATCCGGGTTCGCGGCCAGCCTCAGCTACTTAGTGAGGCACTCTGAAACTTAGTGAGACCCTGTTTCACAATAAAGAATAAAAAATAGGTCTGGGGTATAGCTCGGAGGTAGAATGCCCCTGAGTTCAATCCCCAGTACCGCAAAAAAAAAAAAAAAAAACCTTTTTATACACTGTACTGAGAAAAAGGAAATTAAAGCCTAATTAGCTTGAAATGTTGAATTCCAGTAGAAGTTCATAAAGAAATTCAACCTTAGTATATGGAAGAAGTTTTCATTGGGTGCAGGTTCAGGAGGGAGACTGAAGTTATAGCAAGTGCCAGGTGCAAGGAAATGTAGTAAAGTTGTATGCTGTACAAGTTCCAGAATTTGCTACCACAGTATTGAAAGATGTAGAATCAGAGGCAGGCATGGTGGTGCACAACTGTAATCCAAATTACTGGGGAGGTTGAGGTAGGAGTATCAGAAGTTTAAGGTCATCCTGAGCAACTTAGGGAGACCCTTTTACAAAATAAACTCAAAGGGGCTAGGGATGTAGCTCAGAGGTAGAACCCTTGGGGTTCAGTCCCCATTGCTATAAAAAATAAAAAAAAACAGATTTTTTTCCTAGCATCTTAAACTGGAATATTAAATCATTGTGTTTAGGGCCTTTCACAGGTTCCAAAATATATATAAGCTCGGCATGGTGGCACACACCTGTAATCTCAGCTATTTGATAGGCTGAGGAAAAATCATTACAAATTTGAGGCCAGCCTGAACAATTTAGCAAGACCCTGTCTCATAATAAAAAAAGGCTATGGATGTAGCTGAATGGTAGAGCACCACCAGATTTAATTTGCAGTAGCACAAAAAGAGAAAAAGAAACAGAATGTTGCAATCAGATATATTTAACTCAATTTAAAATAGGATTTTCAAACAATCTTTTTTAAGTTGGTCACCCTTCCTCTGGCATGGACTCACTGCCATACATCTTTTGCAAGGAATTTAGAATTGTCTTTCTGAGACATGAATTCACTCATGTCATTCTGCTTGAGGTAAATAATGAGCTATATTATTAGTAATTAATTATGTTAAAATATAATTAGCAGGAAACTCAAAGAGTGTAGAAAACTCCACACTTTACTCTCTCATAGAAGACTATTTTCTTAGAGGAGAATGACCTTTAATATCATCGCATCTACATAATTGCTTTTCTTTGTTCATTTTGTACCATAATTAGAATACCTATATTATAGTTTGGATTTATATTGTCACACATACCTCATGTGGTAGACAAGGCAGCTATGTTGAAGGCAGAACTCGGTTTCTGGGGAGGGTCCTTGGGAGCATGGTCTGAGATAGTATATTCTTGATCAGGCTGCTGCACCTTTGAGCTCCTCTCTTTCTCCTCTGCCACCATGAGCTGAACAAAATCTGTCTTTCTCCCCTCTGCTCTCTGCCATGATGCCCTGAGGACCTCCAACCTTGGCTCCTGCTTGGAAGAATTGAGAATGCTGACTTAACCTACTTTAGCTATGTCCATGCCTTCAATTAATGTCAGTTAACCACATAGTACCTACTTGGAACATCATAGGTTGAAATATTAGTGTATTTCTGAGAATTTTACCTAATGTTATTGTCTTATTGATCTCTCCCCTTCCCTAAAACCACCATTAAATCTTATCATGAGAAAAATGAAATTAATGAGGTAGACTGGAGAAATTATTATAATTAATTTAGAAATTATAAAATATTTGGGAACATCTCTTTTCTGAGTCAGAGTTGCATAGGAAGGTATAACCTGACTACTATAAAGCAGGAGTAATGAGAATAATAAATATTTTAAGATTTTTGCTTGCTTATTTTCATTTTTTAAGTCACACAATAAGCAACAAATAAATAATGGTTGAGTCTTTAATCCATGGCACATCTCTTGCTTTAGTGACTATGTCCAAAATGATTATAAGGGAATATAGAAGAGGCTCTCTAGGATATGGGTTCCTTCATTTCTCTGCCCTTACCTCAGTCTGTCCCATCCTGAAACCCTGAACTCCAACAAGTCTTTATGTGAGTGTTTCTTCTACCTGGAATGGCTTCCAAATCCTATGCTAAAACCATGTTCCTGGCCAATTTTAATAATTAAAATATCTCCAATACATTACATCTATCCCATCCCAACTTACCATTTATATAAGAATTACGGCTTTCACATGTTCTCCCCAAACATACAACACTTCCATGGGCTTATATACCCATGTATCTCTCCTTCTAGACTCAAGTATTTTGATCTTATTGCTTAGTAAAGAGTAAGCACTTGAAAGTTTGCTTGTTAACTGATCATTTTTAAAAAATCAAAGTTCTTGACTAATATACAACACAGGTAAATTCAGGATCATTTTCAGAATCCTATAAGTCTACTCTTTGTCTCAAGGATGTTCATAAATGTTCATTGAAACATTTTTAGAATGACTGTTTTAAAATCTTTGTTAGACAAAACTGCAATCTCTATCATCTCAGTGTTAGCATCCATTTATTGTTTTCCTTCAACTCAGTTTAGGATATTCATAGTTCTTGGTATAACTATTTCAATGTGAATATTTTAAGTAATGTGTTCTAAGTCCTTAAGTAGCATCTAAACTTACACAGTTAGTTGGCTTCCTCTAATTTATCCTTGGAAGGGAAAGAAATGGATGATATATTATTACTGCCAGGTAGAGGTAGAATCTCAGGATGTCCATATGGCCTCTACAGACACTGAGGGGAAAACTTCTCATTCATGTCTTGTAGGGCTGAATATGTCTCCCCACTAGGGTGAGATGGCTATATATCCTTGGATGAGAGGTCAAAAAGTGCTTTCCCATTGCTCTCCACATGGCCTTTAGTGACCCTGTAGTGAAGTTGTCTTTTCAATGCTGTGACACACTGTGTGAGTCCTGGCTTTACACTGGGCCTCCTCTGATACTACTCCATTAGATGGCAAGAGGGGTACCTCATTACATCTGGGTGAGAGAAAAAGCCTTGGCTCTCCACATAGCCTCAAATAACATGTGGGATGAGGATGTACATTGTTAGATAAGGGAGATAACAATCCAGTTCCCCTCTCAGTGTCTTTGATACTACCTTAACAGCATTAGATGGGGGTTAGAGTATCTCATTTTCATGAGTGTGGATAGGTTTGCTACTCACCTTTTGCTGAGTAGCAAACCTAGCTAGTAGCTTTTGCTACTAGTGTCTTAGTGAGGGTAGATACACATTCTTTCTGTGGGATTTATTTGAAGTGGATATTTTCTGAAACTTTTTATCTTGTTTTGCTTCCCCTTTCCTGTTATTTTAGATATAGAAATCAGGCTTTTGTAATGGCTATTTGCATTGATTGATGTCTCAAAGTTATTAACTTCAGCTCTAAGTTTATGATGTGTGGAAGAAAAATAAAACCCAGGAAACTTACCATTGTGTTGTTCCTTGCATCCCAAGTTCTCTAGCCAGTCCATTTTCTTCTTTCCACCTCTGAGTGCACATTTTCCAGTTTCTAATATTTCATAAGAGGATAGGGGAAAGCATTTCCACTGAATCATCTAGGAAGTGGAAGTCCCTACAACTCACATGAAAGCCAAATAGGTTCCCAGCCACCCCTGAAGAAGGCTATGGGTTGTGATCTCTAAATAAGGTCTACTAGGACATTTGTGGGAAGACACATGAGGAAAAACCTGTGAATTTACCAATGTTCCTATTTATGAACATGATTAGTAAGGATGCATTGCTTAAGAGCTGTTTTAAAACCATTAAAAACACAAGTCTGATGTTGAAATTTAACAAGCCAAGAATGGCGGAGAGAAAATACAACAACAGCTTAGGACCCTGAAGTTATCTTTGTAGCCTTAGAAAAAACCAAACTTGCTTCAAGAATTGTTGCAGTATATATTAAAGACAACATTTTCAATAAATGAAATTAGGAAGATTGGTATTAACCCCAATCTCTTGCCCTGCATAAGAGTCCACCAAAGATGGATCAAAGACCTGGAAATTGTACCATAGATTTTGGAATTACTAGAAGAGGTTATAAGATCAATGCTCCAACACATAGGCACAGGTAGAAACTTCCTCACTAAGACCCACAAACCTCAGGAAATTAAAACAAGAGTTAATAAATGGGATGACATTAAACTAAAAAAAATATGTGCAGCAAAGGAAACCATCAAGAGTCTAGAAAGCTTACAGAATGGGAGAAGAACCTTGCCAGCTATTCTTCTGATAGAGAACTAATATATATATATATATATATATAATATATATATATAATATAATATATATATATAATATAATATATATATATATATATATATATATATATATATTAAGTACTTCATATATATATATGAAGTACTTAAAAGACTTAACACTAAAAAATAACCTAATCAAAATATGAAGAAGCTAGGAAGCAAGTGGGTTATAGGAGGGACTCTAGATGAAGACAGAGAAACCTTAGATGGGCAAAGAAAGAGACCTAACTGAAGGTGATAGGTGATGTAAGGGATGTAAGGGATGAGAGGGAAACATCCTAATGCACATGATGTATATTCACAAACATATCAAATTCAACTACTAAGATGAACATGAGAAGGAGGGGGGGAGGGAATAGGGTAGGAATTGAGGAAGGGTTAAATGATGTTGTGTGCATGTGTGCCCCTACTAGCTTGTAACTCATTAAGATGGATGATTACAATGCACCAATACAGAATAGAATAAAATAAAATATAAATTGGCAAGTGAACTAAACAAACACTTCACAAAATAAAAAATACAAATGGCCGATAAATATTTGAAAAAATGTTCACATCATTAGCAATGTAAGAGATGCAATTAAAAACTACACTGAGATTCTACCTAACCCCATTTAGAATGACAATCATCAAAATTACAAACGATAAATTCTGGTGAGGATGTGGGGAAATATGAACTCTTCTACACTGTTGGTGTGATTACAAATTAGCATAACTGCTATAGAGATCAGTGTGGAGATTTCTCAGAAAATTGGGAATGGATCCACCATATAGCTATGCCATTCCTGGGTATCTTTCCAAAAGGATGAAATCAGAATAGTATAGTGATACATGCATATCCATTTTTATAGCAGCACAATTCATAATAGCCAAATTATGGAACCAACATAGGCATCCATCAACAAGTGAATGGATTAGAAAATTACAGGATATACACACAATCAGCAACAAAGAACAAAATTATATACTTTACAGGAAAATGGGTGGACCTGTGGAGAATATTATGTTAAGTGAGATGAATCTGTCACAAAAAATTAAGGATCATATGTTTTCTCTCACATGTAGAAGCTAGGGAGAAATTGGAATACAAAAGACAAGGGAGAGCCGGGCGTGGTGGCACATGCTTGTAATCCCAGCATTCGGGAGGCTGAGACTAGAGGATCCAGGTTCGAGGCCAGCCTCAGCTACCTAGTGAGGCACTCCGAAAATTAGTGAGACTTGGTTTCAAAATAAAGAATAAAAAATAGGGCTGGGGGTATAGCTCGGAGGTAGAATGCCCCTGAGTTCAATCCCCAGTACTGCAAAAAAAAAAAAAAAAAAAAAAGAAAGAAAAGACAAGGGAGGAGAAACCCTAGTGGAGTAATGGAAAGGATATATGGAAGGGAGGTTGTGGGGGGTGGGAGATCTGATGAAGAAACATTTCAATAGAAATGATGTACATATACAAAATTATCAAAACCAATCTAAACATGGTATACAGGGAAGAAGAGGGAGTGGGATGGGAGCCAAGTTGAAACTCAACAAGTGCTGTGTGCATGTAATTTTCTATAACTCTGAACTTCATCAAAGTTTATGATTACAATGTACCAATAAAAATTTTAAAAGTTATTATATTAGATAATAAATGAGATTATTTTTAAGCCACTTTTAGTTAGTATACTACCATAGTCCATTACAACTGATTTCAAATCTAGGATTTTCATAAATTATGTACTAAAATTAACAATTTTTAGACACTTTAACTTCATTCTTGAAATTAAACATAGGAAAGCTTATTAAATACATCCTGATAGTTGCTGCTTTAAGATGCTTTATAATTAATCTCATCTAAGCAAAATTGTAGTTTTTAATATTTCAACTCACTGTAGAAAGCTTATCTTCCAGGAAGAATCCAAGATGGCGACTGATTGAAACAACTCTCCCCAGACGCTGTGATTTCAAACAAATTTACCATAAAAGAAGCTTCTTAACAGAAGAAAAATACAACAAAAAAAAGCTAAATTTGAACTACAGCTAAAGAAGATCCATAAAGTGGACCTAGGTGAGCAAGGGAGTCCACTGTGGCCCCGCGCCCTGTGCCGTGGCAGATTGGCTCAGCACGGAAGAACTAGGCTGTGAAGACCAGTCCTGGAGCAGCAGGGATGAGCCAGCTGCTGTGAGCTGCAAACTACATGGCAGATGTTGGCACCCCCGGGTCTCCACGCCCTACCCAGGCGGGGATCCCTGCACCATCCACAGCAACCAGAACTCATGTGAAAATTAGAGTAAGCTCCCATGGGTCAGCCTATACACTCCGCCCCAAAGATGGAACAGTGAGCGATGACAGCAGAGCCTGAAACAGGACAGCTGCGAAACCAGCTTCTTGACGGAAGGAAGAGAAGGAGTACTTCAAATGTGAGCATGAACTGGGAGCACCTAAACAGAGCCCAGGAGGAACAGGGGAGCTGGCATGTGCCGGGAAAGAGCGGCCGCCATCTTTGCCGCCAGCACCCCCCAACCAACTTCCTGCCAGCAATCCAGACCATCATTGTCCTATTCCCCCCAGCGACCAGAGGTGGAACAGGCTGAGCAGCAGGGAGTCATAAGTTGGGCTACGCCCCCGGGGTGCAGGGTTCACAATACACAGGATAGACTCAGTCACCCGCCCTCCTAGAGCCTAGACAGGGCCAGAAGGGTGGAGGAACCCAGTGCACAAAGGGCATCTGGAAAGGCCCAGCATTTAGACTGCTAAAGCAAAAACCAGAGAGAGAGGCGAAGCCAGACACAGTGGAGAGCCAGGAGACTTAAGCTAGCAGCGGGAGAAACATCAACGAAATTCTCTGCCTGTACTGACAGAACAAATAAAAATGCCAAAGACACACTTGAAAATTTAAGCTCAGTACGTATGAACTAGCAGAGTGTTGGTTTTAGTGTCTGGTTGCTATTTCTAGATTTGTTTTTGTTTTTTTTTTTTACTTTTTTATTTTTTATTTTTATCTTTTTTTTCTTCTTTTTTGGTGTTAAGTTTCATCTGTCTATACTCTGTTTTTGTTTTGTATTGACTTGATTTATTTATGTTTGTTTGGATGAATACTTGCTTTGTTAGCCCTTGCTTAGATTTTTGAATCCCCTCCTTACCCCTCTTAGAAGCCTCCCCCCATATTCCTCTCTGCTACACTTTACCTCCTCTCATTTCTTTTCCTCTTTTTCCTGTTGCATATCAATATCTACCATCTCTAATCTGCTGGAACATACCCTCTTCTTTACCCTATTCCTGCATTCATTACGGTGACCTCTCACCCAAACTTTATCTCTGAACACAACCTGTCACCCCTAAACTCCCACTACAGAGATTGGATACGAAAACTTGCAAGAACAGCAAAGATATAAATTGAAGAACATGGGAACCATGGGAAGGAAAAATAACAAAGAAACAATGAGCCACCACAACCCATCAATAACAGATCTCACCAACCCAGAATGACAGAGACTAGCAGAAGAACAATTCAGATCTTTAATACTGGAAACAATACAGGATTTTCAGAAAGGATGTAGGCAGAGCTTTAAAGAAATAAAGGAACAAATAAACAAATAATTTGATGACATAAAAAGAAACCAAAGAGAAGCATTGAAGGAAGTTAAAGATGAAATAATCGAATGAAGGCATCAATACAAACTATAAACGGTAGATTAGATCACATGGAAAATAGAATATCACTCTTAGAGGATAACCACACCAAAAATGAATCTATAGTGCATAACTTAGAAAAAAAATATGACTATGAATTGGACATTGAAGAGATCTGGGTCAATTTTAAAAGAGCTCACCTAAGAATAATAGGCATAGAAGAGGGACTAGAAGTTGAAACTCATGGAATAAACAATCTCCTCCAAGAAGTAATATCAGAGAATTTTCCAAACATAGAAAGAGAAGTCGACAAACAGGTACAGGAAACATGCAGAACTCCCTCAAGACAAGACCAAAGAAGAGGCTCACCATGCCATATAATAATCAAGTTGACCAATGTAGAGGCCAAGGAGAGAATTTTAAAGGCAGCAAAAGTAAAATGCCAAGTGACATTTAGAAGCAAACCAATTAGAATCACTCCAGACCTACTGAATCAAGTCATGAAAGCCAGGAGAGGATGGAGTAACATATTCCAAATTCTGAAAGAAAATAACTTGCTCCCAAGATTCTCATACCAAGTGAAACTCTCTCTTAAAATTGATGGGGATATAAAAACCTCCCATGACAAACAGAAACTGAAAGTGTTTATGTCTTCCAAACCAGCACTAGAGAAAATACTCAAAGAGATTAACTACAAAAAAAGAACTAATGAATAAATGTCAGAACCAGAGAAACAATAATTTCCAGGAAGCAAACAACTAAGCAAAGAAGAATAAACACCACCAAAAATAGAAGTCAAAACTCAAAATGTTAGGAATTAAAAACCATCTCTCAATAGTCACACTGAATCACTGAATAAACATGATCTCAATTCCCCAATAAAAAGGCACAAGGTGGCAAAATGTATCAAAACCCAGAATCCATCTATATACTACCTACAAGAAACACACCGTACAAGCAAAGATTCTCACAAACTAAAGATGAAGGGCTGGAGTAAGGTAATCCATGACAATGGAACTCGAAGACAAGCAGGAGTAGCAACTATGATATTACATGAACTAGACATCAATACCAAACTTATCAGAAGAGAAAAAGCAGGTCATTTTTTACTAGTAAAAGGAACAATCCAGCAAGAGGAAATAACAATTACCAACATCTATGCCCCAAATGTAGGCGCAGCCACTTTCATAAAACAAACTCATTATGATATTAAGACACACATAGATCCCAATACACTAATACTAGGAGACTTCAACACTCCTCTTACATCTCTAGATCGTTCTTCTAAACACAAGGTCAGTAGAGACATCTCAGACCTAAAGGATACCATAAACCAAATGGACTTATTAGACACATATAGACTCTTCCACCCAACTGCAGCTGAATTCACATTTTTCTCAGCTGCTCATGGAGCCTTCTCCAAAATAGACCACATTCTGGGCCACAAAAAGAACACTGGCAAATTCAAAAAATGTAACATAATTCCCTGCATCTTTTCAGACCACAATGGAGTGAAACTAGGAATAAACTCCAAGAATACCCAAAGTACTGAATAAGTGCATGGAGACTGAACACCACACTGCAGAATGAAGAGTGGGTCATAGAAGAAGTAAGGGGAGAAATTAGAAAATTCCTAGAAACCAATGAAAACAGAGAAACAATATATGAAAACCTCTGGGACACCTTCAATGCAGTACTAAGAGGGAAATTTATAGCACTGAGTGCTCACATAAGAAGAACAGAAAATCACCAAATAAATAACCTAATGACACAACGCAAAGGCCTTGAAAAACAAGTACAATCTAGCCCCAAAGCCAGTAGAAGACAGGAAATCATGAAAATCAGAGAAGAAATTAATGAATTAGAGAATAAAAAAACAATACAGAAGATCAACAAAACCAAAAGCTGGTTTCTTGAAAAAATAAACAAGATAGATAAAACATTGGCCAACCTAACCAAATTGCCAAAATAAGAGATGAAAAAGGTGATATTACCACCGACAGGATGTAAATACAGAAGATAGTCAGAAACTATTTTGAAAAACTATACTCCAACAAAATGGAGGATCCAGAAGAAATTGAGAAATTCCTAGACACATACAACCTCCCTAAATTGAGTCAAGAAGATACAGAAATTAAACCAAACGATAACAGTCAAAGAGATAGAAACAGCAATAAAGAGTTTACCATAAAAAAAAAAGCCCAGGGTCAGATTGTTTTCCAAGTGAATTTTATAAAACGTTTTTAGAAGAGCTAATCCCAATACTCCTCAAGATATTCCGTAAAACAGAAAGAAACGGGACCCTCCCAAACACATTCTATGAAGCCAACATCACACTAATACCAACACCAAATAAAGACAGCTCAAGAAAAGAAAACTATAGGCCTATATCATTGATGAACTTAGATGCAAAACTGCTAAATAAGATACTAGCAATGCGCATTCAAAACCACATCAAGAAAATTATACACCGTTACCAAGTCGGGTTCATCCCAGGAATGCAAGGCTGGTTCAACATAGCAAAAACAATACACGTAATTCACCACATAAACAGAATCAAAGACAAAAATCACATGATCATCTCAATTGATGCTGAAAAAGCATTTGACAAGATGCAACACCCATTCATGCTAAAAGCACTTCAGAGAATCAGAATAGAAGGAATGTACCTCAACATCATAAAGACAATATACAATAGGCCCACAGCCAATATCACTAAATGGAGAGAAACTGCAAGAGTTTCCACTAAAAACAGGAACAAGACAAGGATGTCCATTATTACCACTTCTGTTTAATATAGTACTCGAGACTCTAGCCAGAGCAGTAAGGCAAGAGAAGGAAATCAAAGGGGTAAAAATAGGGAAAGAAGAAATAAATTATTCTTTTTTGCAGATGACATGATACTATACTTAGAAGACCCAACACACTCAACCAATAAACTTATAGAACTGATCAACAAATTCAGCAAAGTGTCTGGATACAAAATCGATCTTAAAGAATCAGAAGGTTTTCTATATGCCAACCATAAATCAACTGAAAAAGAAATCCAGAAAGCAATTCCACACACAATAGCACCCCGAAAAATAAAATACTTAGGGATAAACCTAACCAAGGAGGTTAAAGACCTCTATAAGGAAAACTACAAAAAGTTGAAGAAAGAAATCAATGAAGACTTTGAAAGATGGAAGGATCTACCATGCTCTTGGATAGACGGAATAAATATCATCAAAATGGCCATCCTCCCAGAACTGATCTACAAATTCAATGCAATACCCATGAAATTACCAAGGTCGCTCCTCACAGACATAGAAAAAACATTCCTTAAATTCATCTGGAAAAACAAAAAGCCCAGGATAGCCAAAGTAGTTCTTAGCAACAAGAACCATGCAGGAGGTATCACAATACCTGACTTCAAATTCTACTACAAAGTTACAGTAATAAAAATAGCATGATATTGGCACAAAAACAGATACATAGACCAATGGACCAGATAGAAGACTTGGAAACAGACTCACAGACTTACAGTCAACTAGTTTTTGGCAAAGGAGCCAAAAATATACACTGGAAAAATGATAGCCTCTTTAACAAATGGTGTTGTCAAACCTGGCTAACCATATGCAGGAAAATGGAAATAAACCCCATTTTCTTACCCTGCACAAGAGTCAACTCAAGGTGGATCAAGGACCTGGAAGTTAGGCCAGAAACCTTGCAGCTACTTGAAGAGGGCATAGGACCAACACTTCAACACATAGGCACAGGTGAAACATTATGTTAAGTGAGATTAGCCAGTTACAAAGTGTAAAGAAGCATATGTTCTCCCTAATATGCAGATGCCAGGGAGAAGATGAGGCATACGATGGTCTCCAAATGAAAAGGAGAGACCCTCGATAAACAAAGAAGTTGATTTGATTGAAGGAGATGGACTGGGGAGGGGGGACACCCTAAGGCACATGATGTATTTTTACAATTATATCAAGGTCACTCACTGAACTGAACCTGAGAGGGAGGGAAGGCGAGGGAGGAGGTGGGAATTAGGGAAGGGGTCAAGTGAGAAATGTGTGCAAATATGTCATTAACAATTTGTACCTAACAAAGATGTATGCTCACAATGCACGATTTGCTACAATAAAAAAATAAAAATAAAGATAAATAAAATAAAAGGGATAGAAAAAAAGAAAGCTTATCTTCCAATTATTTTTTCAGAATCAAAAATGAGTTTTTAAATATTACTTGATTTTTTGTGATTATGCTGAACTCATAATACAAAACTAGATATGATTTTTATCAGAATATGGCATTTTTACAGTATATTAGATTTATATTCAGAGGAAGATAATCTAGAAAAAAATTTAGTTTTTCACAGAAGATTAAATACGACTGGCATAAAATTAATAATACCTGAAAAGACAATATTTTGTGATCTCTAGATTTATTGCAGTATAGAATCATTAATGAACAGTAAACTTTTGAGATTAGAATCATTAGCTGAAGCAAAATAAAACACTTCATTTCTTTGCTTCAAATTAAAAAAATAAGCAGCTCTTGATTTCCACATGGGAGAAAATCCATTTTAAAAATGCAGTAACAGATTCTAAATTGTATTAATCTTAGTGAATAATTCACAAAATCAATGTTCCTATCATTAACATTATATAACATGAATTATTCAGGAAGTATGCACTAATTTGAATATTGCATGGGTCAATGTTGTATGAATTATATCTTGGAAATAAAACAATACAGAAAAGTCATACTAACTCTGGCTATGTAAAATTTTGCCATTATAAACTATTCTGCTTTACTAATGAGTATATCTAACAAAGGCATAAGTGATAGGTTATTATAGTTGAATCACTCTCCCATATTTGCTAGGGCTAATGTACATTAATAATTCATGTGGAGCTATTCCATAAAGTTCTAGGTGTATTTCTTGCCTCAACTGTGATGATAGAGGAAAAATAATAGGGTGCTAGGCTATTCCTAAGAAGTTTTTTCCAACTAAAGCAATCTATCACCAGGATCTAAAACACAACTTATGAGTCAAGATATAACCGGTAATGAATATGACAAAGCTGGACAGAAAAAAGTGAATAATAGTGGACCAAAATTAATTTAATAAGGTGTGTTATAAAATGATTACAGAGGAGATAATCCTGTGAGTAGACTTTTATAAGTTGATAGAGTATGCTGACAAGTGGGTATAAGGCCAGAAAAATGGAAAATAGTATCCACTGTCTTTTCTGATACAGATGAAATCATAATAATGAAGACTTAATGAAAGTACCTCACTTCTCAGCACAATAAGTTATATATATATATATATATATATATATATATATATATATATATGTTGAAGTCCTACTATATTCTTAATTGCTTAAATTCATTTGCATGTAATATAAAATGGTCCCAACAAATATAATATATATCATGCATAATTACTGTTCTGAGTACCTAATATTTCTACACAGTGGATGAGACATATATATATGAAGTGTCTGTTTAGTTCACATGCCCATTTTTTATATATATGCAGAATTTATATGAATTTCCTACTGATGGGACTCAAAACTAATTGCTTTCCTACTAATTTTTTCCTATGAATAAATATATTATATATGTAATTTTTCAAAATCCAATAAAAATGGGCAAATGATCTAAATAAACACTTCACAAAAAGGGAAATACAAATGGCCAACAAATGTATGAGGAAATGTCCAACATCATTAGCAATCAGGTGAAAATCAAAACTACCCTGAGATTTCACCTAACACCAATTTAAATGGCAATCATCAAAAACACAAACAATAACAAATGCTGGTGAGGGTGTGAAGAAGTGGGAACCCTAATATATTATTGGTGGGATTGCAGATTAGTGCAACCACTTTGGAAAACAGTATGGAGGATCATCAGATGAATGGGAGTGACCATACCATGTGATCCAGCAATACCACTTCTGGGTATCTACCCAAAAGAATGGAAACCAAACTATCAGATCAATGTATGTTTTGTTTATAGCCGCACAATTCACAATTGTCAAACTGTGGAATCAGCAATGACTTAGCATATTTCTTTCTTTTTTTTTTTTGCAGTACTGGGAATTGAACTTAGGGGCATTCTGCCTCTGAGCTACACTCCCAGCCCTATTTTTTATTCTTTATTTCAAAACAGGGTCTCACTAAGTTGTGGAGTGCCTCACTAGGTAGCTGAGGCTGGCTGCAAACCTGGATCCTCCAGTCTAAGCCTCCCAAATGCTGGGATTACAAGTGTGCGCCACTGTGCCCAGCCAGCATATTTCATCTCAGATGCATGGCAAGAACCAAAATCATAGGAAAAGAAAATCAAAGCAAATATTCTAAGAATCTACTGAAATAGCATTAAGTGCAACAGAAATTTGACATCAAGGAAGACTATAAAGACTTCTTCTCTGGATATTTTTAGGAAAAGTGATCATGTATATCCAAGCACATGCATTCATATATGTCCCTACACATTGCCATCCCTAGTAAGATAAATACAGCAAAATGAATTTGATGACATATTTTGGTAGTTTCCAGTCTATGATTCCTGGATATAATATCTGTTCATTTAAAACATTATTTAACATGCACAGAAGATATTGCAAAGAATGTTACTATTAAAATAGGGAAAATTAGTGTCATTTAAAATCATCATCAAACATTTAAATTTCCATTAAGTAAAATAGATAAATGAATCATTAAAGGTTCCTAAATTGGTGGCACTCCACATTGTATATTTCAATACTTATGAATAGCCTATTGTAAGTAATCCAAATTTCAAAAGACAACTGGACTGGGGAGGTATACAGAAGTGATTAGAATTTCAAAGAGCTCAGAATAAATACCAGCTCTTTGATAGGATAATTTATGCATAAAGTGGCAGGAAGAGGTGTCTGACTTGTTCTTGGAAAGTTCACACATAGCTATATTAGGAGAACCTTTGGAAATTTCCCATGTGTAATGAATCTCTAGGCGAGATGCTTTTTCATATTAAAATTAACTATTGGTATACACAGAAATATATAATATACACTGTTTTGTGATACATAATAAAGCTGCAGTATGAAAAATATAGTGATCTGTGTGCTAGGGTATCATGTAAATTGAACATCATCAAAACCATCCCAAAGCAAGCCAAGATGAATTAACAATTCAAAGGGATACTTGTACTCAATGTCTTTTTGTGGGCATCAAGAATTCACAGGAAACTCTAAATCCTTGAATGTATAGAGCTATTTAGTAATCTGTAGCCTTTTGGGAAACAGACAAAAAGGCTGAAATATCAATTGTATTTCATAAGCCAATATAGGGTTTTACACAGGTAATGTTAAGTCATCACAAGCAGTTCAGTATTTGATTAGCATTTTTCCAAACGGTAAATATTAGAGAATGTATGAAAATGGTGTCATTAGGAAGAAGTCATACTTAGTCTGAAAATGTCCAAGATTTATAGTTGAAAATGCTAAGCTTTCAAAACCTTCCATTTCAGAATGCTTGCCATTTAATTCGTTCCTTATGGGTATAATGGGGAGAATTTAAATTTCAAAGATCTAGTTTGTTCTGGGAAAACAAAACTCTCTGATTTGTATAGTGCCTATGCTGAGTCAATGAAAAATTCACAAACTTAAAAGCTGCATGGCTGATGTGCAATATTCCAGAGGATTCATGGGATCTAGCTAAGAATTTCTTGGGCTCTCTGCTGATACAGTTCACAGAGCAGCATGACTGGTTCTCTGTTTGGATTCCATGCCTGGGTCCTAGTGTCACTCCTCATGAGTTGTAGTCTAGCATTTTTCTCTCCCAGAGCTCATTTCCACACTACTGCCTACATTTTAGAGCAGAATGAAGCTCCTGAGAATATGCAATTGTGGGCACTTTGGATTTTGGAGCTAAGCCAAAACAACCCTTATTGAAAATCCTTGTGAGAAACTGTCCTCAGATTGTATAGTGTGCAATGCAAACTAATTATGCTGTCTTTGCTAAGGCAAATAATGTTAGAATGAAGCATTCTCTTAAAGCAAATTAAAGGTACTTGCTTCTCCCAGTTAGTGGGAAGAAGACTGTTTAATTAATTCAGGCAAGGATTTATGGGGCCTGAATCTTGAATGATAAAAATGGATCAGATATAGATCACTGGCATGCAGACTAGGGACAGTGAGGGAGGGGCTGGGAAGCAGGGTAGGATGTTGTAGAACAGAAGGTACTATGGCTGAATGTCTTCCTTGTGTTTTTGTCATCTTCTAATTTCTGAAGCCACCATGTAGAATAGAGCTTTGTTTGCGTTCTAATAAGGGACTGTTAAAGTCTTGTGCTTCACTTGCCTGTTTCAGTGCTACCTGATATAACACATCTCAGCAGAAAATAAGATGCAGTAAAAAAGAAAGATGAATAGCAGCAAGAGCAGGATTAACCCACTCTGGCACATTTCTGAGGAATGATTGAATACAACTTCTTCCATGAAATCCATGTTAAAAATGTGTTCATGTATGCCTTTACCAGCTTGTACCTAACAAAGATGTATGATTACAATGCACCAATAAAAAATTAAAAGAAAAAAATGCCTCTTTGGTGGCCTCCCTGAAGAGTCTGAGGATCTTTTACTGAGATCGCTTTGCTGACAGGTTTATGTTCTGATTTTGAGAAAACAAAACATAATATCCTTGGAAAGAAACACCAAATATACATTTTATATTTTAAGAGGGAACAAATACATCCTGGAATAAATGAGCCAGATCTTGACTCAAAGGAAAAAAAGAAAGCTAACAAGCTGTCACCTGTATGAACAAGCTCTAACTGGGTCTTGTCTGTGAGAAAGGAATGACAGCCAACTTTCTCAACCTGGAATCTGAGGGTAGCTGACACTTTCCACAGTTCTTTCTTCCTTTCTTTCTCTCTTTCTTCCTTTCTTTCTCTCTTTCTTTCTTTCTTTCTTTCTTTCTTTCTTTCTCTCTTTCTCTCTCTCTCTCTCTCTCTCTCTCTCTCTCTCTCTCTCTCTCTCCTCTCTTTCCTTTTTTCTCTCTTTCTTTCTGTCTTACTTTCTTTCTCTCTTTCATCTTTTTTGCACTGGGTGTTGAACCCATGGGTGTTCTAACTCTGGGCTACACCCCCAGCTCTTTTTACTTTTTGTTTTTAAACATAATCTCACTAAGTTGCTGAGGCTGGCCCCATGAAACTGAGATCCTCCTGTCTCAGCCAACCAATTACTAGGATTACAGGCATACACAGGTGTGTACCGTCACTTCCATAGTACTTTCTTACAGAATTATTGGCCATGGTTGTAGACCTACTTCACTGTATATTTAGCATATACATGAAGTGCAGAATAGTGCCTAAGAGCATTGGATTGCAATTTAATCTACTGTACTTCAAGTGCAATTTCCATTGTTTACTAAATATTTTCACTGGAAAGGTCACTTAGCCTCTTTAAACCTTCATTTTCTCATCTTTACAATGGCAGTATCAGCAGCACCAATCCCATCAGAATTTTGAGGATAGTGATACTAAATAAGTTGATGGAATTAAATATATAACACTAAATCTGGCACACAGTAGGTTACAACTCATAGATGTCTGGGCATCATTCTAAATTCCAATTTTAATGTATTTGCTATTGAGTTGTATGAGTTCCTTAAAATTAACTGATATTCTCATTTTTCAATACAACAATAACTGAATATTTTGCCTTGATCTGCCAAATGGTAGCTCAGTAGACTTCTTAAAATCAGTGGCTTACCCCAAGAAGGATAGCCTACATCTGATGTACATAAATTTTCCAACAGATTCTTTACGTTAATTTCCAAGACAGTGGTTCTCACAACAGGAATCAATGTACTGTGGCCATATTTAGCAATTAAAATCTAGTCTCTCTGGTTAAATATGAATTTTAGCTAAACAGTAATATTAGTATAAGTATATCCCAAATATCACATGGGACACAGTTACATTGAAATAGTGTAACTATATGGACAGATTCAGAATGCTTTCTCCAATATGCATGTGTGGAAGTCTAATAGGGACTATCAACTTAACATGTCAGAAAGTAAACTTATAATACCTTGCAATTTTCCTGGGAAGGTCACCATAGATGAGACCTGGATTCCTATATCACATCTGTAGTCACCAATGCTGATGTTTCAGTCAGCATTCTCACTCTATGACACAAAGTACCTGATAATTGCAACTTAGAGGAAGGAAGGTTTATTTGCTCACAGTTCTGGAGATTTCAGGCATTTCAGTCAATATTAGGTTTGATGAAGTCAGCAGAGCTCAGGATGTGGCATGCAAAGCAGACAGAGAGCATGAATGAAGGGACTTTGTTCTCATATCATGGAGGCTGGAAGCAGAGAGAGACAAAAGAGAAGGATATATAGATATATTTTAGTTCCCAAGGCCACACCCCCAGAGACCCCTTCTCAGCAACCAAGCCTCACCTCCAAACGGCTGCCTTGTTTACGACATGAAGTCTGGAGGTCATTCTAAATTCCAATCATAACAACTGATAAGCAGTATTAACCAAATTTTAATATTTTTCTGTTGATTTGTATAAGTTCCATACATGTTTTAGATAGTAACCTCTTCTCAGATATCTGGTTTGCAAATAGTTTCACCCATTCCATATGTAGCCTTTCAATTTGTTGACTGTTTCCTTGGCTGTGCTGTACATTTTTATTTTGAATATAATCCTACTTGTTTCTTTTTGGTTTCATTGCCTATGTTTTTTTTTTTTTTGCGGTACTGGGGATTGAACTCAGGGGCATTCTACCTCCAAGCTACACCCCCAGCCCTATTTTTTATTCTTTATTTTGAAACCGAGTCTCACTAAGTTGCGGAGTGCCTCACTAAGTAGCTGAGGCTGGCCGCGAACCTGGATCCTCCGGTTTCAGCCTCACGAATGCTGGGATTACAAGCGTGCGCCACCACGCCCAGCTTGCCTATGCTTTTTAATGTACAACATGGTGAGTATATTTAATAATATTGTATAGTTTAAGTTTTTTCTGATAGTAGATCTTAAGTGTTCTAGCCACACAAAGGAATGTAAGTATGTGAGGCGATAAACATGTTAATTAGCTTACTGAACATTATTATTTCATGTGTGAATTTACTACATTGTAAGTCAGGCACAGTGGTGAATGCCTGTAATTCCAGAACTTAGCAAGATAGCAGGTTCAAGACTAATTTCAACAACTTAGCAAGACCCTCAGCAACGTAGCAAGACATGATCTCAAAATACAAAATAAGAAAGGCTGTGTGTGGAGCTCAGTATTAAAGCTCAATCCCAGTGCCACACACACACACACACACACACACACACACACACACACACACGCACAAATTACCATTTTTGCAAACCTTACATTTTAGTATATTGTATTATCTATCAATCATACCTAAATAAAGCTGGAGGAGGGGAGAAGAGTAGATATTTCCAGGACTTGGGTCCACCAAAAAATTCAGACAGTACTAAATGAGGCATTAATTGCTGTCTACGCACACAAAAAGTCACTTCTAGAACTGGAATCAGAGCACAAGAGACAAAGAAGTTCTTCCCTTTCCTCCAATATCTTTAGGCACTTTGTGACAGGTTGCTTTGTAAGCTTTGTTGCTTTGTAAACTTTGTTGCTTTGTAAGCTGTATGTTGCTACACAGATAATCAGAATGCTGAATTTTTAAAGGATGAGACTTTTTTGAAGCAAAGTTTGATTATTTTGAGTAGACTCATAAATATATTTCTTATTTTTCTTGATATTGGGAATTGAGCTAGTACCTATGGCAATCTACCTCCAAGCTATACCCAACCATTTTTATTTTGAAACAGGGTCTCTCTAAGTTGCTGAGGGTCTCAGTAAGTTGATGAGGCTGGTCTTGAACTTGTGATCCTCCTATTTCAGCCTCCTAAATGCTGGGATTACAAGCATGTGCCACCATGCCCAGCTCATAAATATAGTTTCATATAAGCCCATGACAGAAATAATTAATAATGTTCATTCCATAAATTTGGTATCATTCCCAAATTATCTTCCTAATGTAAAAAAAATAGGTTAAAAAGATTGACTTATGCTTTACCTACATATTCTCTTTCCTTATGTACTCCACAACTCAGTGCAATTCCAGCTTCTATCACTATAGTGAATCTGTGTTGTCAAACATCATCAGTGTCCATCATATAGCAAGAAACATTAGTTTCAGTTTTTATTTTCCTGAATTTCTCTGATCTTTTGATTCATTTAGCTTTCTTTCTCCATGAAATTTTATAATTGGTTTATAATTCCATGAATCTGCTCCAATTGCACAACTACAGTACATGATTCATAAAACAAGTACCAGTAATTAAATTATTAACACAATTTTATATGTATGATGTAAGTACCAAAGATATATAAATGTACCAATAGAAAAAATTACGTTTTTAACTCTATTTTCTAAACATTAGCTAATTCAGCAATATAATAAATAAAACTATAAAATTTAATTATTTAATATATAACAAACTTCATTTAAAAATAGAAATTGATATTGATACTTATGCATGCATATTTGCATTTCTCTAATTATTATAAATAGATTAATCATTTATCACAATTATCTTCTTTAATTGAAGTAGTCAAGTTGTTCTGCCTTCAAACCAAAAAAAAAAAATAGAGAAGAAAAATTAAGAATTATTTTGCTGTTGAGCACTTATTTCATGAGCACTTATTTCAAATTAATATAATGATTTCATATAGGCAAAAATAAATATGTACATACATGCCTACCAACACACATATGCATTTAAATATCATTCAAAAGCATTTGTGTATTTTAACTTATTTAATACACTGTTGATTTTAAAAAATAATAAATTAAAATGTTTAGTTTTCAGTCTTTTATGCCCTTTTAAAAACTGTCCAGAATTTCATAAAATTAAACCCTTTAAAAAGATAACTATTACTATCAATATTTGTTTACTATATCATAGGTATAATTTTAAGCTTAAATAATTTGTAGTAAAGATCTAAATTTTAAACTAATTAAATTGACATAGGAAATAGAGTAAATTTGTATAGGAAATCTAACCTTCATCTTGAACAAAACAAAATATTGTGCTAACATTATTTTTATAGGGCAAACTAATTTTCTAAGGAATCTAAATCCTGCCATGTATATTATTTTATCCTAAAACTAAGCTTTTACTTATATTCTTGTAGCAATAGCAAAAAAGGCTATTATGCAAATATACTTTTCCGTGTCCATAAAAGGAAATATGGTTTTTAACTTTATGTTTTTTTTTTAACTTTTAGGCAATTTTTATTATCTAGACCAGATATCCCTATACCACATGCAAACAAGTAAACTATTTCTCTAACAGTTCATCATTATAGCTTCATAAGATAAGGGAAAAAATTGGAGGAAGAGGGAAAATAAAGGTGAGGCAGCTCCAGACAACTACAAAATTATCATTGTAAAAAACAAATTATCTTCTCTCTGCAATAAGGAGGAATAAAGTTTAGATGTGAAAAATATTTGACAGGTACACACACAAAAGAAAGTGACACAGAACTGGTTTTGATATAACTTGGCCCCTTGACAATTTTTATCAAATCAAACAGTTAAAATCCAGTACTTATTAATGTACAATAAAGGAGGCAATGTCTCTCACATTGAACAAAATGATCTCTTAGACAAACAAGACAGACAGCCTCCTCTTGAGAGTTCTTTGCTTTTTGTTCTAATGTACTCCTCAAATGAATAATTTTGGTTATGTCAAAATCTCCTCAAAGTAACTACTGTTATTCTAAATTATCCCATCTGAAATTGTTCCATATAGAAAAATAAGCATACAATTTAGACCTAGTATAAAACATGAGGGAAATAGGTGATCAACCTTTAGAAGACATAACTTTAAAAGGAGAATTCAATGCTTGTTCAAAATTTAATCATCATCATCAAGATCAAAAAAAATGCTCTTGATTTTGGGCAAACAAACACAGACACAAGACACAAGAACAGGGACTGTCTTTTTTTTTTTTTTTTTGAGGGAATGGTTATAATGGCTACCCATGACAACATTTGTTCAAACAATGCTTGTTTGAGGAAACATTCTGAATTTATCAGGTTCCCAGTCCAGGTAAAGTTTTAGTTATTGGATGTATATTCATCCTGTTCCTATAGTCTTTTTTTCTTATGGACAAACAGCAATTGATACACTAGAAGTAGATACTATGAGGCTATAAAACAATTTTCCAAAGAATGATATCTGATCCAGTAATAAAAATATCCAAAGGGGATTTATTTCTAGGAAAACAGAATAAATCCAATGCTAAAGAGCTTCAATGAAATATTGAGGCTCAATTTAGAATGAACTTGCCTTTCAGCAAGGTGGCATATCAAGCAGAGAGAAATAAGAGGCTCAGATATACACAGAATGATTACGGTGGATTTCTGATCCCAAAGTGAGAGTACTTCAGATTAATACCAGTGGAACCTCCATTTCTCTTAATACTTTCTAGCCAGACTACAAGGAACATACCATTTGCTAAATGAGTTGTTTTTTAACTACAGAAATGAAAAACACACACCACAGACAGGGGTTATTATAGAAAGAACTTATTTAGAAAGGATCTGGGCTTGTGTTAGGTCATTTGATTAGGCTCTAAAGTAGCAGGGCTTCTCTCTGCACTAGATGCTATAAGGAAGTGGGACAATTCTACAATTGGGTATTTTAGTGAATCTTACCCACAGGTAAGGCAGAACATGGTGAGGATAATACCAAAATTATCAAAGAAACACAGTCAATGATATTAGCCAGGATAGGGGGATTTAGGGTATTTTGTGACTTGGACAATGTTCATGTTTTATATGTGTCCAGATATGATGATGGGGTGGTCTCTTTTTTTGTCTTGATCTAGTGTGGTCATGAAGCAGCTTTTGTCAGTGTTAATGGTCTGTAATATCATTTATGTTCAACAGGAGAATATTCAGGCCTAGGAGTAAGTGTTAGACCAAATAGGAGCAACATTGAGAAATACTAATCATATCAAGCCAGCTCCTTATATGTCAGTGACTGCTATTCTAGATCTCATCCTAACCCAAGTTCCCTCTTCCTAGAACAAACAGGCATTTCTTCTGAAGTCAGAGGTAGTTAACAGTGTAAGCAATAGGGAAGCTTTTTCTGTGAGATAATAAATGTGCTACAACTGACAGGTGAAGCCCATGTCAGAGGCATATTGTTAAATTATCAAGAAACAACTCAAATTGGCTCCTGAGTAGAAGAATGGGAGTGGGACAGATATATAAACATTAAGATGTTCTTAAGATTGTCTTTTTCATAAATAGCTCAAATAAGCTTATTTAAGATCCTATTTTGAGCTACATTTCTAGTTAAAAGTAAAAGTGTCCAATTTTGGTCAGCACAGAAAAAACTCTATAATTTCCTAGAGAGACAATATAAATGTTGCACAGACAATACTAAATCTTGTAGAAATCTTTTTACCACTGGACTAATAATAAATCACCCCCTCATAGTCTTTTCATATGCAAGTGACTTCTTGAGGTTGAAAATGAGTCAGTGATTCAGAGATTTAAAGTTAGTTGGAAGCATTCACTGCTGCGGTCAAGCCTAGTTGTAGACAGGAGTGGAATTGAAGGGAAAAGAAAGAGACTAAAGATCATAAAATGGTTTTGAAGAAGAAGTCATATAAGTACTAGGAGTGAGGGAGACATAAATACTAAAGGTTCATATCATCTGAACCTCCAAAATCCATGCAAATTTCAGTCCCCATGAGGTTAGGTGGAGAACTTGAAAGGTGAGGCAGGTATAGTGCAGAAGTCATAAAGAAAGGGAGAATTGCTTAGGTATCCCTAAGTAATTTCTATTACTTTTGGTGAGCTGGGCTGAAAGCTTTGCAGGACTCTTACATGAGAGTTCAGAAGAAATATAAATATACAAGTAATGAACTTCTGGGTACATTTCTCTGTGTAGCCCAAGTAGAATTGTAAGCATATAAAATCAATCCAAGACGGAGATTTCATGTTCTCTGGTAGCAATGACATTATTTTATTTAGAATTTTAGATTATTTTATTTTTATTGTATTGATGTATTGTAATCATACATCTTGATGAAGTTCAGGAGATAGAGACATACGTGCACACAGCACTCATTTAGTCCTCCCTTACTTTCTGCCCTATTCCCTCCTCCTTCCCTCTTTCCTGTGCTCAGAATAGTGATTGAATTTGATAAATTTGTTTATGTATATCATGTCCACTGAGGTCCATTCCCTCTTTCCCTATCCTATCTCCCTCACTTAGGTCGCCTTCTTCACTGATTAATATTATGGCCTACCTACTTATTCTACCCTCCTACATGGGCCTTTATTCATCCTACCTTTGCTTTTGCTGCTTGTTGCAGCAAAATGGGTCAAAATAACAATTATTCTTTGATGAGAATAATCCACGTGCCAGGCACTATAAAAAAAAAGCTTTACACTCATCATTTTCAATTATCATGTTATCATTTGCATTTTATATAATGAAAGAGAGGCTTATAAACTATCTTAACCAGGTTCAAATAACTGTATTCTGGGTTTCTTTGTTCCTATATTGAGCTACCCAGTTTTCTCAGAACCCTTCTGTTTGTTTTCAGCCTTACTTCCCAAGAATGTCCCCTTGATCACTTCATTAAAAATGGCACTTTTCAGCCAGGCGTGGTGGCGCACGCTTGTAATCCCAGCATTCGGGAGGCTGAGACCGGAGGATCCGGGTTCGCGGCCAGCCTCAGCTACTTAGTGAGGTCCTCCGCAACTTAGTGAGACTCGGTTTCAAAATAGAGAATAAAAAATAGGGCGGGGGTATAGCTTGGAGGTAGAACGCCCCTGAGTTCAATCCCCAGTACCGCAAAAAAAAGGCACTTTTCCCCAGCAAGCTATTCATCACTGGGACCACTGAATCACACAGTTCCTCTTTATTTAGATTATTTTTCACCAGAGACATGCACTACCCAAGATGAGGGAAGCAACTACTTTTGTGAGGATTTGTCACTTTGTGACTCACTTGTGGATCTACATGCTGCCCAGCCACACCACTTACTGTACCTACCAGGCTTCCCTCTCCACTCAACTTTTCACCTCTGAAAACACTGTCATATGGGTGTTGAGTAATACATATTATAATGGGCTAAGATGAGAAGCACAAATTTACTGAACTGTTAGAGTATTTAAGATGGTGAACATTCTATTTGTTTTTAATTTATATAAGTAGAAAAATACAAAGGGCTTTACAAAAAGGTATGACCCTTAGGAGGCTGTGTGAGAGAGAAACCCAGCAGTGACACTGACAATATCATCCTCCAATAGTCTTCACCCCCCACTAACTTTGCAAGACCTACACAGCAATTTGCTAAAGGGAAAAACCCTCCCCCCCCAAGGATAGGTATTTTTACGGTAAATGCTTTCCTTTAGAATGATTCCCTGTCTGTTCTCTTTGGTATCACCACAGGACTTTTCACATTATCTAATCTAGTGTGGATGCTCAGGCTACATTTACCAGTTGAGTCTTCAGGAATTTTAATCTCAGTTCCTCTTGAGTTTCCCAAAGGCCAAGCTTTCTAATTTGGCATCAACTTTATATCCACTCCCTACTCTCTAAATCTCAAAAATTTTAAATTATATGTACATTTATTTAAAACCAAGATTTTTATCTCCTAAGGAATTCACATATTCAAAATATTTAATCATATGAATGTAGAATATGTAAAATGTAAGATGAACACTACTGACAAAACAGCCTTGCTGTTTATTCCAGTTACTCTAAACCTCTGTAGAGACATGTTTCTTTCAATCAATGCAACTTTTCAACAAATAAATTGTGTATACAGTAGCCACATCATGAATTATGAACATCACTTCATATGTCATTACCATCTTAAAGACTCAAAATGTTATTAGGAGCATTTCCAATTTTCTCAGAGAAAGACTGAGCAAGAATAAAAATAATTTGAAGGTAAATGCAAAAAGCAACTACATCTTCAAATCTGTATTAGGTCTCTAAGGGCAGCAGCAGAAATTTCTGGAATAAAATGAAAACCTTCATGTTTGTATCTGGAAGAAGCATATTCTCATGAGGAAGTGTAATGGACCTGCCTGGCTTTATTTTCCTTGCTCTGTCAATTTATCTTTTTCTTAGGGACTTTCTTTTCTACTGTACATGTTTTCAGGTACAGGGAGAGGATAGCTGAAAATGCATGGAGGCATGATAGTTAACTGTCTACTGTTATTTGGGATGTAGCCAGCACCTTTACAAAATGATAAGTTCATTGCATTTCAGGCAATATATACAATAGGGCACCTAAAAAAGATATAATTTTCTTCATTCACAAGGGGATTGAGTTTTTAGTACGTCACAAATAAATCAGCTCTTTTCCTTCAGAGCAGTAACACAGGTTAAAGAGCTATTAAAAGAGCTATGGGAAAGAGCTAAGATCCCCCTGGGGTAAAGCAGATAAATCCAATAAATGCCCTGCAGGTAAGCAGTTTCCTTCTTTCCTATGCACAGGCTTGTGTGCACGTGCACGCACACACACACACACACACACACACACACACACACACACACACACCTCAAGCAGCAGAATAAGAGAACAAGGAACAAGGTTATAGTAGTAACATCTAGATGAAAGATAATTAAAACAAAAGCAGTAATAGAGCCATGTAAGAGGGAGGAGGCCTAGTGAGATTACCAATGAACAAGACAAAAAGAACAGAGCTGAATATTTTTTAAGATTATGGAAATAATTACTTTTTCAAATAAATTTCCCCATTATGAACTCACTTAAGGCCATGAATGTTGTGCATAACAAAACAGTAAACCTTATTGTGACTTACATAATACCAGAGAAAAAAAATTCATGTGCCCTTATAAAATCTATCCTTTTCCTTTTGCTGCTTTTGGCTGAAATTACAGTAATTCACTAGTCAAGATTCTTTTGGTTGCATGTGTACTGAGCAGTTCAAGAGGGTTTTACAAGTTTATGAAAACAGGTAGAAAAGACATGGCTTGGCTGGAAATGATGGCACCCCCTGCACTTTTCCTAGGAAGCTTACGCAAATTTTCCCATTGAATTTTCCTTCACTTTTAGGCATAAAAGAAAATAAAACTACCAAGGTACCCTGACATTCTGGTTAATAATACAGTTGGCAGGTAATTGCTGATCACTGTCTCTGACTCTTTGAAGATTCTAAAGTCAACACTAAGCATGCTCCTCTCCTCTACCAAAATTAAACTTCAGTAAAACCATAAGAAATAAATATGAGAAATATCCATATATGAAAACCCATTTCATTCGGGATTTTTTTAGCAATAGTAAATCTGTACAGCTGCCATCACACGCTTTGTGAAACTACTGTAATCTCTCCCTCTGGAATTTCAGCTGTGTTTGGTCAAATTGTTCCATTCTGATTTAATATAATACTGTGTTTTTTACTAGGTGTGGATATTTTAAACTACAGATCTCAATCCCTCCTACATGCACACATACCTTTTAAAATACTTATTCAATTTTGAGTGATTACATCAATTAACTGGGAATGGGCTGAACTTGAAGTGAATAGGGAACATCAGAACCATTCAACTATTTATTTCTAGGAAACAAGAATATAAATGTGCTTTTATCAAAACAGAGATTTCAGAGGAAAGAGATGAAAGAAAAGTAGATGATCATAAGATTGCCACTTGATTGAAGGAAAGGCCTCAGGAGAAGAGTAGGTGCATTCAGACTTCACTTGAGAGGCAGGCAATGTATACTTAAGGCATAATATCTGAGAGGGTTACATGGTGAAAGAGGATGTCAATATGTGGGAGAGAAAGGTAAATTAATAGTGGTTTAAGTCTGGATAGTAACCCAGTGGTTGACTCCATAGAGAAAAACTGTTGACCATGTAACCAGTCATATTTTCTGTGCCCAGGTAGGGGATATTGTTTTATGCTTTAATAAAGGTGTCTTTTTCCTTTAAAATTTAAATAGTCATTTGGCAATGTTTCAAGGATAGAGAAAATAACTAAAATAATAACAAATATTCATGTGTTTGTTCCTAATATCCCTTCTCTCCTTCCTCTGTAAAAGAACTCTGGATTTAGATGTGCATAGGCCTTCAGAGAAATAAAGCCACATACTCCAGACTCCTTCCAGGCAATGCATGACAATGTGATGAATTTATGGACACTAGTATGTGAGGGGAAGGGGTGCGCCCTGATTCTTTCCTCTGTGCTTCACCCTACAATAAAGACTTAAGTGTCGATCTATCTCTGTTCAATCAGGCTCAGCTAGGAGAAGAGTAAGAAAACAGGAGCGGAGCCTGAGTACTAATGCTATAAACCCATCAAAATGTCCTTGAATTTTTCACACTCACTCTGTCATGTAAGAGAAAAATGAACTTCTATCTTGGTTAAGCCATTTTTTTACTTTGAGTCTCAATTTTACCAACCAAATAAAGATTCTAAGTTAGTCATTCACCTTATAAATATCCATTGTGTGCTTACTATATTTCAGATAAACTTCTAGGTCTAAGAGGTAAAGTAATAAGTAAATAGCTAAGCCTGGAGGCACATGCCTGTAATCCCAATACTTGGGAGGCTGAGACAGGAGGATCACAAGTTTGAGGCCAGCCTTAGCAATTTAGCAAGACCCTGTTTCAAAAGGAATCAGAATAGAAGGAACATAGCTCAAAATCAGAAAGGCAATACACAGTAGGCCCACAGCCAACATTATATTGAATGGGGAAAAACTATGAGAGTTCCCCTTAAAAACAGGAATAAGATAAGAATGTCCACTATCACCACTCCATGACAATATAGTACTTGAGACTCTAGAAAGAGCAATAAGACCAGAGAGGAAATCATAGGAGTACAAATAGGAAAAGGAAAACTGAAACTATCTTTATTTGCAGATGATATATTATACTTCGAAGACTCAACAAACTCAACCAAAAGGCTTTTATAACTGACTAACAAATTCTGTAAAATGTCTGGATACCAAATCAATCTTAAAAAATCAGAGACTTTCTTGTATGCCAACCATGAGTCCACTGAAAAACAAATCCAGCAAACATTTCTACTCATGATATCTCCCAAAATAATAAAATATGTAGGAATAAACCTAACCAAAGAGGTAAAAGACACCTACAAGGAAAATTATAAAAACACTGAAAAAAGAAAATGAAGATCTTAGAAGATGGAAGGACCTCCCATGCTCTTGGGTAGGCAGAATAAATATCACCCAACTGGCCATTCTTCCAAAAGTGATCTACAGATTCAATGCAATATCCATTAAATTACCAAGGTCATTCTTCATAGACATAGAAAAATCAGTCCTTAAATTCACTTGGAATAACAAAGAACCCAGAATAGCCAAAGTTGGTCTCAGCACCAAAAATCATGTAGGAGGCATCACAATACCTGACATTAAACTACACTACAAAGCCATAGTAATAAAACAGCATAGTATTGACTCAAAAACAGACACATAAACCAATGGAGCAGAATAGAAGTCTCAGTAAGAAATCCACACACTTATAGCAAATTGATTTTTGACAAATGGGTCAAAAACATACACTGGAAAAAAGATGCCTCTTCAACAAATGGTGTTGGCAAAACTGGTTAAACATAAGCAGAAAAATGGAAATAAACCTCGCTTTCTCACCATGCACAAGAGTCAATTCAAGATGGATCAAATACCTGGAAATTGTAACAGAGACCTTGGGGCTACTTGAAGAGGGGATGCGTCCAACACTTCAACATATAGGCAAGGCTAAAAACTTCCTCAACAAGATCCCAAAGGCACAAGAAATTAAAAGGATGATCAATATGTGGGGTTGTATTAAACTGAACAGCTTCTGTTCAGCAAAGGAAACTATCAAGAACCTCAACAAAGAGCCCAAGAATGGAAGATTTTTGTCAGCAACTCCTCTGATAGAGGACTAATATCTACAATACCTACAATATTAGAGAGAACTCAAGAAACTCACTGCTAAGAAAACAAATAACCCAATAAAAAATTTGGCAAGTGAGCTAAATAGACACTTCACAAAAGAAGAAACACAAATGCCAATAAGTATGAAAAATGTTCAACATCATTAGCAAGTAGGAGCTCTAATATATTTTTGGATGTTAGATGATGTTGCAAAGGGCTATGAAGAAAAATACAGCGTGAAGCATAGGATCGATGTGGAAGTTTCAGTTTCTGATGTAGTAACTAGGGAATGCTTCAGTGGCATTTGAGCACAGATATGAAAGAAATGAATAAATAAACCACATGACTATATAAAGGAAGGATATTCTAGAATTAGATAATAGTAAATGCAATGAGGTAGGAACATATCTGTTGTCTGAATAACAGCAAAAGATCACAATATGGCAGAAGTTAACAAAATATGGTGGAATCATAGTAGGACATGAGAAAGCAGAGCAAATGAGCAGAGAATAGTAAAAATTTGTAGTATACTGTAAGAGATTTTGAAGTCAGTGTAGTGGGCATGGTGTAAAGTTTCATATTATAGACACTCTATACAAATGAAGCCAGTGGTATTTGCCAATAGATTGAAAGTGGAGTATGAGAGACAATAATGACTCCAAGTTCTTTGGCCAGGGTAATTAAAATAATCCAATATAATTTACTGTGATAGGAAAGATCACAGAAAGAACAGGTTTATCTGGGAAAAATAGGACTTTGGTTTTGGCTACATTAATATCAAGATATACCCATTTAATAGAATAAGTAGCTGAATATATGAATTGAGAGTTCAGCACAGGGATCTGGACAGGAAATATAAATCTGGGAATTATCAGAATATATGTGACATTGAAAGCTATGAATCTGGATGAGATAACATAAGGAACAACTGTATAGAGAAGACATCCAAGTATTAAGTCTTGGGCCCTTTAACATTCGGAAGTTGGAGAGAATGGCGTCCCAGAAATCAGTTAAAAATAGTATTTCAGAAAGAGAGTAATCAACTATGACCACTACTATTGAAAGATCAAGAGAGGAATGATAATGTATTGAGGGATTTAAAAACATGAATTAAATTTGACATTACATGATTGCCTTAGTGAATCCATTATTATTTTCATCACAGAAGGGTCATATTATCTCAGAGGAAGAAAGTCATAAAAAGCTATGCATCCAACCATTCAACAGGTTGCAGGATCCTTGAAAAATGTTTGTCTAGCCTTTGCTTAAACATTTCCAGAGTCAATTAGTTATTAATTATGCAAAATAATAATTTCCATTAATGATGAAGTCCTAATGGTCCCTTATCTTAAATATTTATACATTTTAATTCTTGCCCACTCTTTAAAGTAGTGTCGTTGTTGTCACACAGTATAAATCAGTGCTTCAGAAAAAAATGTAATATTTATTTTGAAAAGACTGATTTTTCAACTTTTATCAGATCTGAGTTTTCTTAAGGGTTACTACTGCAAGTATAGTGGTATATCCATGGATAGCCATGCTCAAAGTTCAGGAAGACTCTGTTTTGATCAATTTCTTCTCACTAAACTATTGCTTAATAACACACTAAAGGAAGTCCATCTTAAGTTCACATGATCACTGAGCATTACTCTCTACTCTTACCTCCAAATATGGCTCCTCTCCCCCAGATGACAGTTCCGTCATTGACTGTCAGTCATTTTCTTTATGCTTCATCTGTAACCAAGCCATTGCATTTTTTCTCTGAACTAATCATAGGCCTGATGTTTATAATTTTATGATTTATTTACCTGGTCTGAAGCCTTTACCCCAAGTACACAACTGGGAAAACCCAATAACTTCTCAGATAATCTTCCCAGTGACCACCAAATCCAATGCCACCCTAAATACCATTCCATATCCCAACTCCAACTCAACCTAACATGGAATCAGGACATGAAGTCAGAAAAGATGACCATCTCACTATAAAATAGCATCACTATAAGCACACTCTTCTGGGCATTAGGATGACTGTATCTCAATTACCAAGCCTACTTGGCACCCATGTGTGCAAGAATGTTCTGCCGAAAGTAGCTACAAAAGGAAGTCTGAAATAACTGAGTGGCTAAAAGTTACTGACCCACTTCCCATATAGCCTAGGAAACTTCTACAGAGGACTTATAAGTCAGTCTTCCATCAGTCAACTTTGAGTTCTGAACAATTCCCTTTGGCCTAATTCCATTGGTCACCTCTGCTTCAGCTTGATTAAGGTACTAAGCTTATTTTTGTTGTGCATAACCATAACTGGTCCTACAGCAAGTGAGAGTCAATGCAATCTGAAGAAGCTCTATGCAAAGTACAACGTGCCCATATGGAATCAACTCTTTGCTCCTAGTCCATTCCTTTCTCCCATTTGTAACTATTTAAAAGAGAAAAGAAGAAATTCAATGAAACATTCTAAATTAAATATGTGCCATTTTCTGCTTTCTTGGGTTAGAAAATACTTTTAAGTGGGCATTATTACTTCCCTGATCCCATCCCTTACAATGATTAGACTCAAACACTTGACTGATCAGCATTCTTTTTGTGCCCTCTCACCAAGCCCTGGTCTTAGTTAATTACCTTGCCCCAGTCCCACTAGTTAGAATTCCCAGCTTTGACCTAATTAGAGACCCATGGCTGACTATCTTGATTTTGATTTACTCAGGTAACAGCCCCAGAACACTATTCCACTATAAAGAGCATGATCCTCAAAGCAGGACGTACATATGTTACTGACATTCCCACCTCCCAAAGCACCCATCATTCCTTTCTTCCTCATATCTTCATATTCTCTTTTCTAAAACAAAATACATCTAAAGAGAATTCCAGAGAGCTCTTGGTAAGCAGCTTCTGTATCATATTTTACTTCAAATATAGTTAAAGTAATAGTTATACTTAGTAGTAGTTATAAAGTTATAGTAACTACCTTCTTATGGTTACTATCTCTAGTTATGATCAACTATGACTAAAAGTGTTATAGCTACTAATTGGGCTTAGTGGTTGTGGTTATTAGCTAGTTGAAGTTCCTGGTTTAATGGATGCCAACTAGTCATCATTAGTAGATGCCATTACTAAATAGTTTGGGTTACTGTGTTGTGGCTACTGGCCAGATGTGTTTACTGATTACTGATTGTTTACTAACTACAATTAACCAGTCAGTCTAATAACTAGTATCATTACCAATTTGTGGATGATAACTAGTTCTGGCTACCATGTAGGTTACTAACCACAGTTGCCAGTTTGTGATAGTAGGGGTTACTAGGTTGGGGGCTATAGCTAGTTTACAGTTATATTGAGTTGCAATGGTTATTATGCATCACTACTAAAATGCCATAGTTACCAGTCTCTTATTACTGGCTAGTTCTGATTATCAACTTGAGTTTTCTAAAAAGTTGTGGTTATTAATTTGTGACTCAGTTATTATTGCTACTTTGTGGGTGATAACTAGTTGTGGCTTCTAATTTGTAATTGCTTTTATGGCTTCTAAGTAGTTTTGGTTACTAGATGTTCTTGTTAACTAGTCATGGTGACTGGTTGTGAATAACAACTACCTGTTGATTATTCTCATAGTTCAGTGAGTTGTGATTAGTTATGTTTACGATTAGTATACTGGTGACTGGTTATATTTATTTAACTAAATTTACTTATAAGACTAGTTTTAGAATTACATGATTAATGTAAAGTAGTTATTATAATTATAGTTATATAGTTATAGTTGTACATAAGTATGCTATTTGTTATACATTTTTAGAGTGTTATAGTGTTAGAATGTTAGAGTTGTAGTTATTTGATGTGTAATATAATCTATCCACAGATATAACTTCAGGTCTTCCAAAAAATTCATGATCCATATCCACTAAACAATATACTTTTACTATTTAACTTCATTACATCCATTTGAGTAATTTTTATGGAGAGCCCAAGATATAACGTCTTTTAAGACAAATCATGTAAATTTCTTATCATTCCATTCCTTCTTGCCACCCAACCTTATGTCTTCAGGAGAAATGTAAATGTGAAAAGCTAGCCAGGTGTGACAGCTCACACTTGTAATCCCAGTACTTGAGAGGCTGAGACAGGAGGAATGAAAATTTGTGGTCAGCCTCAGCAACTTGTGAGGCCCTCCACAACTTAGTGAGACACTATTTCAAAATAAAGAATGAGCCGGGCGTGGTGGCACATGCTTGTAATCCCAGCATTTGGGAGGCTGAGACTGGAGGATCCGGGTTCGAGGCAAGCCTCAGCTACCTAGTGAGGCACTCCACAACTTAGCGAGACCCTGTTTCAAAATAAAGAATAAAAAATAGGGCTGGGGGTATAGCTCAGAGATAGAATGCCCCTGAGTTCAATTCCCACTACTGCAAAAAAATAAAATAAAATAAAAAAATAAAGAATAAAATAGGGCTAGGATTGTAGTTCAGAGGTAGAATGCCTCTGGGTTAAATCTCCAGTACCACAAAAATTAAAGGAAAAGAAAAGAAAGAGAAAGAGAAACAGAAACAGAAACAGAAAGAGAAAGAGAAACAGAAAGAAAAGCTACCCACACGTGTAATCCTTACTCCTGGGAAAAATGCCTGCACAGAATTTCTAGGTTCTGTCCAATCACAAGGAGATGTGAGCTGGAAAATCTAAATGGAGTTCTGATTATACCATTTACAATCACTGAATCAACCCTTCTTGAGCACCTCCACTGCAGTCCAGTGTTCTTTCCACAAAAGTTTTTTTCATGATCCTCAAGTTTAGAGGTGCCTGAATCTAATTTGGAGAACAATATAGGCATTTAAGGTACAGACAACATAGTGTTCTTCTATTTTCAGTTCTTACCCATTTACTACATCCTACATTTTCCAAGAAGTCTTACCAGATACTTAAGATTAGGTGTCATCTCTCCTCTCCTAACCCTCTGTTTGCAGTGCTAGGATAGCACTAAATATAATGTAGATTACACTAGTCCTAATATCAATGCATTTTGTTTCCTTGGTGGATTAAAAACTGCTAGAGGCCGGGTGTGGTGGTGCACACTTGTAATCCCAGCACTTTGGAGGCTGAGACTGGAGGATGTGGGTTCGTGGCCAGCTTCAGCTACCTAGTGAGGCACTCCGAAACTTAAGGAGACCCTGTTTCAAAATAAAGAATAAAAAATAGGGCTGGGGGTATAGTTCAGAGGTAGAATGCCCCTGAGTTCAATCCCCAGTACCTCAAAAAAAAAAAAGAACTCCTAGAGGGTAGAGCCACATGCCTTATTCATTTCTTCATGCACTAGAGCATGAAAATGGCTCTAAAGTGCTTTAGTACATCATACTTGTGAAGTCAGTTGCAGTTAACATTACTAATAATAGAATTTTCAGAATTTTATATGAATGGTTTATTTTGGTTTGATAATACTGGAGTCACCTTGAGGGAGGAAAGAATTCTGGAGTGGTGATTCATGGTGGACCTAACAGATAGATCAGCACGGTGGCGTTCTAAGGTAATTTACTTACATTCATTCACAGAAGTGGTTAGGAATTTGAGTGATCCAATGATCCAGGGAATCTTCCAGGGATTATGAAAACTGGTTATTTAAAAGTACAAGATGTATTGAAACAGTTATAGTACTCTGGCAGAAAGCCATCTTTTGCTTTGGGAATACAGACATAGCTGTAGGATGTGAAAATTGAAGGATGTGAAAATTGTGATGGCTGCCTAGAAGCGGTGTAGGCCAGGCCCAGAGGGCAAGAAACACAGTCATATCATGGCATGGTTGCCTATAGCCAAGTCCCACTGCAATTGTCTTCAAGGTTGGTGCAGTCTTCAAACACTTAGGTTATTGTCATCATACATCAATAGAGATAGTGCTACATGATGTTATACATGATATTATCCACAAGTATATTGAGCAATGGTGACATCATTTATCCTCCAAAGTCAAAAGCTTCATACAAACACAATAGTGTATTTAAAATCATCATTTTGTAAGAATTAATGGTGTTTTACATTCTACAAAGCATTCTCTCATCTCCAATCTCATGTAATCTGCGTAACAATCCCATGATACAATGTAGGTGAAAATATCTCTGAATTATACATTAAGTAAATAGCACTCTAGGAGGTTGATTGACATGTATAATTACATAGGACTAATATGTAGTATAGCCAGAATTGAGTTCAGCTGAACAAACACATCATGTCCAGCATGTATAAACATGGTTGGTTGAGAGGAACTCAAATGTCCAAGAATGATCCTGTTCATAAATAAATTTTTAATCTCTCCAAACTAATTCTAATGTGCACCTGGGTCTGGGTATTTTGGATATATGTTCTCTCTAGGCCATGATTTTAATGTTTTACTGTGCAAAGAAATCACATTGAGAGCTCATTAAGAATAAAAATTGTGTAAGTACCTCCTATATATAGTTGGCTTCATCAGATCTGGGGTAGCACTTCGATATATGCACTTCTAAAATATGGCAGATAACTCTGATGTTGGCATTAGCCAGAATATGCCACAGGTTACTATTCCACTTGAACAGACACAGCCTCAAAAAATACAGTATTTCCCCTCATTCATGGAGAACACATTCCACGCCATCCAGTGGAGGCCTGAAAGCACATCAGGCCAGAGTCCTATACATTCTATGTTTTCCCCATACGTACATACATATCTATGATAAAGTTTAATTTGTAAATTAAGCATTATAAGATTTTAAGATAAATACATTTTAAGCTTATCTTAAAATAAGCACAATAAGATTTAAAATGGTATAATTAAAATAGTGTACTAAATATAAGTTATAAATTATTTATTTCTGAAAAATTTCCCTTTAATATCTCAAACCACAGCTGTTCATGCATTACTGAAACTGCAGAAAGGGAAATTTCAGATAAAGGGAGACTACTATAATGGTAATTTTGAAATATAGATCAAATATTATTTCTGGAGGTCAAGACCTACCTACTCAACCCCGACTAGGGAGTCTGTTTTGGATGTCCCACAAGCTCCACAAATACAACATGTATAACAGTGAACCTATTATTTCTCATCAGCCAACCTTCTTCCTTATCTCCATGCTAAAAACTCTCCAGTGGTCTCCTGTTGCATTCAAGTTAAAATCTAAAGCCTTTAGGAGGGTCTACAAGGCCCAGAATAACATAGTTCCTCAGCATGTATTCATTCTCACCTCTGTCATAATCTCTCTTTCATGCTTCTGCACTTAGTTGTCATTGTGGACTTTCTTCAGTGTCTTCAAAAAGTCCCCTGTTCTCTTGCCTCTCTAAATGTGTTTTTGCTTCTGTCATCATGCATTGTTACTTTGCTCCTCTCTGTTCTTGAATTTTAGTAAACGGCATTTCCTCCAGGAGATTCCATTGCATTTCTATATATTTCTTCTGCACCAACATCGTAATAGTTATCTGCTTTTGACTGTACTGTAATCCAGCTAAAGTGTGAATACAGTTAGGGAGGAGTCTATGTTTTCTGATGCAATATAGCATTACCAGTGCCTAGAACAAAGTCTGGCCTACAGAAAATAATTGATAAGTATTTTGAGAAATGAATAAGTAGAATAAATGATACAAAGGGAATTTCTGCTAAAGAAACATGCAAAATTTTGACAGATGTTGATGCAGGCAAGCATTCATCATCTTGGTGTATAGCATAATCAAAAAATAGTGGAAATTCCAAATTTTTATCGATAGGAATATGAATAAATAAGCTCTAATATACCCATGTAAAATAATAGTATCTATAAATTTTAATGATGGTTGTTTGCCCAAAATTCTGTATTTAAAATAATTTCATATCCAGTAAATTTTTTATGAAATAAAATAACCCTAGAAATATCATTGATTTAGAAATGAGAGGAGGAGGAATGAGAAAGCTCTCCTTTTTTACCTAGAATCTTATGTCATTCAAGGTTTAATCAGGGAGATAGAAGCCACTCAATTTTCCTCTTTTTTCCTCTGTACTTTCCCAGAAGCCCCTCAGAATGTTAAGTGACTTTCAAGAAACCCCCACTAAGATGCTTAAGCCCAAAGTCTGCCCATGTCTGCCTGCATCTGCCTCCTGAGAGTAATGTCCTCTATTTATCTTCTATATTATAAATCCTGCACAAGTGATCTGGAAACTAGAATCTGGAGCTACAGTAGAAAGGGGACTATGGGAAAAGGGGAGTAGTTGCTGGCTTTTCATTTGAAATGAAAATAAAGTTGCAGTAAAACTGCCAGCATCAGCTTTGGAATCAACCTAAAAAGGATCTTATCCCTGATGGTGATAAAGGTTACTGGAATCTCATCTTGGACTAATCACACCCAGCTAAAAAAGGCTCCAGCAGAGAAAGGCAGATGAAGATTAGGTATATGAGATGTTTTCTTAATTACAAAGCATTGCACTCTAGCTATACTTACCAATTGCAATTCAAGAGTGTATTTCTGGTCCTATGCTACGAGCTGTCAAAAATTATTCATGGGGTGTAGGGTATAGCTCAGTTATAGAGTACTTGCCTAGCATGTAGAAGACCCTGGTTCAATTCCCAGCACCTCAAGAAGAAATACTTCAATAGAATGATAATAACGCAATTGGGATTAACAAGTAAAACTCCAAAGCTAGTGTTGCAAGAAGATGTACTTAGAACAAATAACCTTCTCTCCATTAAATGTAGGTTTATCATTATGGCAAATACCAGTACCAAAAGGCTGAGTGTAGACTAAGAAGGATATTGGAAGCTGGGCATGGTGGCGCACGCTTGTAATCCCAGTACTTGGGAGGCTGAGACTGGAGGATCCGGGTTGGCAGCCAGCCTCAGCTACCTAGTGAGGCACTCCGCAACTTATTGAGACCCTGTTTCAAAATAAAGAATAAAAAATAGGGCTGGTCGTATAGCTCAGAGGTAGAACACCCCTGAGTTCAATCCCCAGTACTGCAAAAAAAAAAAAAAAAAAAAGAAGGGTATTGGAGACTGGCTGAAAAGCAATTTGTAAATCAATAAAAGCTTAAGACCCACTGAGAAGATGGTAAAACCTACAGCTGCATGAAATTGGAATTCTTAAATCCCAAATTGTTCATGAATAAAGATTTTAGATAATGTGATGGCTCATAGTTCAATGAATTCATAAGGACAACTATGGTTTTCTAACATACCACTTTTCATACCATCACAGCAGAAGGGAGCATCCCAGTTGCACAGTTTCCAAGAAATGAATAGACTGTGACAAAACATCATCTTATTAACCTTCCAAATGATATGCTTGGAGGGAACATTATCTTACCTCACTCATCAGGAAGGTATTACCTATGGAGTATACTGTATGTTTTCCACTCTTTCTTCTTCAGTAAAAGCAAATCACATACTTCTTTTGAGGAAATGGTAACCTGAGTCCCAAATATGAAAAAAAAAACTCTTTTCTTACACTATTTGAAGCTCGTTTACACTTTTAAGGTGTGCTTTCACATGGTCCTACTAGCCCAAATAATAATGGGTAAAGTTGAAAGAATAACCAACTTTTAGCAAAGCAAGACACTTCATCTCCCCTGTGCCTCAAAGGTGTTCAATAACAAACCAGACGATTACTTGGTTGTGATGTTAGAAGATTCGACAGGGCCTCTCAAAATGTTAATGAGCACAGAAAACACTTGAAGATATTGTTAAAGGGCAGATTCTGACTCAGTGTCTGGGATGGGGCTGAGATTCTGCATATCTAACAAGTTCCAAGTTGATGTAGAAACAGATAGTGTGGGCCATAATAGGGGTAGCAAGATACTATATCTGTGTTTCCCAAATTTGCCTTTTGAAACAATCCATATAAAGCATTTTAAAGGCATAATTCCATCCTCTAGGCACAAGTTACTCCAAGAGAGAGCAAGAAGCCCTAAATTATACATCTTGGCAGTAGAGGATGTGAGATTTCAACCATGGTTCTTAATTCTGAGCCATTCTTTCCACAACTGTGAGACACTATAAGAAGAAGCAGCTTCTTAGTTGAAATAGTTGGCTGTGTGACTTTGAGTATATTGGCCATCTCCTCCAAGAAAAAAGCCCTAATGACTCATCTATAACCCTGAGTTCTTTATGCAAAAAATATATTATGAAGTCAAATTCTGTTTTCTTACCTCTTAGCCTTGTACACTCAGACTCACTCCATATCTGGGCTGTTTGACTAGCATTCAATTTGATTCTAATCCCTAATACTCCTTCAGGAGAACTTCAATTCCATGATTCACATCGAGTCACCAGCATCCCAGCAGACTACATTCATTCTGGACATCAGTGTTCTCTTGTATATAGTAACAGGATTCTAGTAGATGGCTGAATTCTAATGGCCTTTTCTAGTGTTTTAGGAAACACATTGTGTTTATATGCACCTCCTTCTGAGACAGTGAAGCCACTTGCTTTTTACCAGTTGACTAGCAGGAAAACCTTCCTCATTTTTCCCTCATTAGTGTCCTTCTAACCAATTAGCAGAAAATCAAAAAAAAGATGAAGCAAGCAAATAAAATTTATACAAACTACTTCTCTAGTATCTAGAAGTTACTACTTTAAAGAGACCCTGGATGAGACATTTTTCCTCTGCTTCAACCCCCTCAAAATTTAGGTTCTAATTTATTGTTCTGATTTTCCTTTAAATGCCAGAAATAATAACAGAAAAATAGGGCTAGAACCCATCAGGAGGTTGTGATTTAAAGAGCTTTTCTTCAGTGACCTTAGACAAAATAACTTATATACTAATGGACAAGCCATTATAGCCTTGACATTATCACTATGTGAAGGCTCAATGAACTGTGATTGAAATCACTTCAGAACTATGTGAAACTTCCAATGAACTCATCATACCCATTTGATATATATTCAAATCTGTTTTTAGTTTAGCCTTCTTAAAAACTAAAAGTGGGCAAGTGGGTGAGACTAAATCTCAGGGCAGCTAAGACAGTGAGGTCACCTCACAATTAGTAAATAGAAGTCCATGGAACTGAGTCACAAGGAACAGACCTTTGTGGCTGGGGGCGGTGTACTGGAGACTAGGAATGGGCCAGAAACAGACCTCTGATTTAATCATCTGCTAGCCCTGTGACTTGACAATATCGTGTTGGAGCTGGCTTGCACCAGCTCATGAGAGCCTATTTCAATTTTTAGGAGATTTGTAAAGCCAGTTGAAGAAAGATTGGCATCCTGATATCAACACAGTGAAAATATTTACACTACAGTAATTACGAAATACTACAAAATAAGATTTTCCAAAACTGCTAACTCATTCATTTAACTCATTCATTTAATTATTTTAATATTTACACTACAGTAATTACGAAATACTACAAAATAAGATTTTCCAAAACTGCTAACTCATTCATTTAATTATTTTAGGAAGACTATTTACCAGCACAGCACTGATAAGGTGACATTTTTCTTTGCCTTTCTAAGCCCTAGTTTCCTCATTTGTAAAAAGGTATTAGTAATAGTTAAGCCAGCTATTTGTTGGACTCTAGAGTAAAAAAGTAAATGTAATGGTACATATACAATTTAAATATACAATTGTATAATTATAATATACAATTTAAAATTGTAAATTAACCTATAAACAGTTAAATAAAATATTATATATTCCTTAATACCTTCAATTATAACTCCATAGTATCTATATGCAAACATAAAAGGTATGTGTCATTTAACTGAAAGTTGTCAAAATATCAAAGGCAATTAAAAAAAGATTACATGAGTCTGAACGCTCTGTTGATTGACCTCCAGTGTTTGGGTAAGAACCAAAATAAAATTATACCTAATTCACAAATTATTCTATATTTATTCATATTTCTTTTTCTTACTCTAATTGTAACAAAATCTTTAATTATGCTATTATAACTAAGAATTATCTATAAGATATTAATATAAATGACATAAAAAGTAACAGCACTATAAGTGTGCAGAATTTTACTATATTTGTATAACAATGCAAATTACATTTTAAGAACAAAAATTTGTTAACATGCTCATAAAAGTTATCTTCTTTAAATATTAAAAATAATTATTAAGTCAGGCATAGTGGTGCATGCCTGTAATTCCCAATATGTGGGAGGCTGAGATAGGAGGATTGCAGGTTTAAGGCCAGCTTCAGTAACTTAGAGAGACTCTTGGCAATCTAGCAAGACCCTGTTTCAAAATGAAAAAATAAAAATAAAAAAGGGCTGGAGAATAGCTCAAAGGTAGAATGTCCCTGGGTTCAATCCCCAAAATCACAAAAAAATTATTAGTAGTAAGCCGGGCGTGGTGGCGCACGCTTGTAATCCCAGCATTAGGGAGGCTGAGACCGGAGGATCCGGGTTCGCGGCCAGCCTCAGCTACCTAGTGAGGCCCTCTGCAACTTAGTGAGACTCGGTTTCAAAATAAAGAATAAAAAATAGGGCTGGGGGTATAGCTCGGAGATAGAATGCCCCTGAGTTCAATCCCCAGTACTGCAAAAAAAAAAAAATTATTAGTAGTAATAAACTTTTTTTTAGTGGTACTGGGAAGTGAACCCATGGGCATTCTACCTCCAAGATACACCCCCAGACCTATTTTTTATTCTTTATTTTGAAACAGGGTCTCAATACATTGCAGAAGGCCTCACTAAGTAGCTGAGGCTGGCCACAAACCTGCGATCCTCCTGTCTTGGCCTCCCAAGTACTGGGATTACAAGCATGTGCCACCACGCTCAGCTAGTAATAAGCTTAAAATATAACTTATGTTTAGTAACATAAAATTTAAAAATTTTATGGTCCTCAAATTTAGGTAAATAGAGTTTATACTTTTGAGGAAAATTTTAATAAATCTTAAAATTTTTAAACTAAATATTGTTAGTGGTTTTATAAAAATAAAGCCATTTATTCTAGTATTCACTATCCTTATCCAATCTTTGTTCATGTAAAAATTGATATTGCTCTGTATATAGGTTAACTCTAAACCTTTATAAATATAAAATTATGAGAACATGAATGAACTGATATTGAAAAATGTTCTTCAGCTTCTATGTAAGTTTTGAGAATACCATACTAATTTGTGTGTATTTCTAGAACCATGAACATAAGAAAAAAGAAAGTCAAAGCTTGTCACTACTAGGAAACAATGTCATGGAAGAATACATTGCATTCATGCTATCCGAGAAGAAAAATGATTTGATTTGTCTTTTCTGTTACCTAAGCACTTCTACCACTTAAATGTCTCCTCTATTCTGAAGCAACGTCCCTCTCTGATGTCAGCAGTAGCACAACTGCAGTTGCATAATTTCCTTTTCTGCGGGGAGGTTGGAAAAGAAATGTGGGGCTTGAATAACTTTAGTCTTCAGAATGAAGGATTAGTGTGGTAGATGACACTGTGCCAGCACTGAGCACAAGGTCATGAGTGACAGGTACACATTCTGTTCTTCTAATCAACTATCTGTAGTCACAGATTAATGAGGTTCAGCAGAGGAGTACCCCTTTTGGGAGTTTAAGTGTGGTGTCATTTTAATCTGCTATCTGCTTAGTGATTTATATTCAGTATCACATTTAATTCTTGCAAAAATCCTACTGTTTATTCATTGTCATTCTGTACTTGTTGGCTATTTTTATTACTCTCATTCATACCATATTTATTATTATTAATCAGTACAGAGAAAACAGAATTTTGAGTCAGCGTTTACCCCAGAGATTCAGCCTCTGCTGGAAGGAGTCATTAGTAATATATAGAAAAGTATATTAATGGGTTCTGTGCTTTTGTTTAATTGGGTGCATTGCAATTTTATATCATATTGGGGCACAGAGTGTCAGAAAAATACATACACACAACTCTTGATGCCCTCCCAATGGGTTCCCCTTACCTCAACCTCACCCCATGTGCTTTTGAGATTGGAATTGGTAATTTTGTATACATTAATAGCATTATTTCTACTACTGCATTCCTTATGGCTTTGCCCCCCCTTCCTGAATCCCCTTCATTCACTCTCCTGTGGTCTCTGTTTATCTATCTGATATTGCCCTTAGTTCTGAATATCTCTCCAGCTTCCAGAAATTATACTAAAAAGCAATAGTAATAAAAACAGCATGGTATTGACACAAAAACAGACACATTGACCAATGGAACAGAATAGAAGACTCAGAAACAAAGCCCCTATATCTATAAAGAGTTGATCTTTGAAAAAGATGCTAAAGACATACACTGGAGAAAGGACATCCTTTTCAACAAATAGTGTTGGGGAAAAGGGCTATCCAAATGTAGAAAAATGGAATTAAACTCTAACATCTCACCCTGTACTTATTTCTGATCACTATTTCAACAAATTGTCAAGACAGTAGTATTTTAAATAAAACAAATTTATTATTTCACATTTCTGTAGGTTAGAAATCTGACATAGGTCTCACTGGGTTAAAATAAAATATCATCAGAACTATGTTCCTCTGGAAGCTCTAAGGAACAATCTGTTCCCTGACCCTTTTTAGCTTATAGTAGCTGCCTCTATTTCCACAAGCTATTGGCTCAGGACCCCTTCCTTTATCTTCCTGCTCACTTTTATCATTCTAATTTCTTCCTCTTTAAGTTTTTTATCTTATTCCATCCACCTGCTCAATCCAATATAAGATCTCTATCATCTCTATCTCAGAATATCTACCTTAGTCACATCTGTAAAGTTCCTTTGGTCATTAAAGGTCACATATTCCAAGGTTTTAGGTATTAAGACCCAGACATCACAGGGGTCCATTATTCTGCCCACCACCACAGATCCTCATGAATTTAAATTTTACCACTTGTACATATCCAGAAATGGACTTCCCACTACAGTTGTCGATCTTGCCACCTCATAGGAGTCTTTCCTCCCTGAACATTAATGAAAAACTTACTATGATCCAGATATTGTTCTACACACAGAAATATAGCATAGAAGAAAATTAATGTGGTCTCTTCCAATATGGAATTTACGGTATAGAGGAAGAGAAAGGCATTATTGAAGAATTACACATATTAGTGTAAACACTGTGTCTTAGTCAGCATCCTCACTGCTATAATCTAAAGATCTGATCATTTAACTTCAAGGACAGAAGATGTATTGGTCACAGTTTCCTAAGAAGTTACAGGTTAAGTCCATGTGAGGCCAGGAACTGTGATCTCAGGGTATGGTGGCAGGATGCAGAGCGAGTGAGAGCACAAGGATTCACTCTCACATCTTGGAGTCTGGAAGCAAAAAGCAACTGAGGAGATGAGGAACCATATATAATTCCTAAGGCCACAGCCCCAGGTACCCATCTTCTCTAGCCACACCCTACAAGCTCAGATCAACACCCAGATAAATCTATTATATAATGAATTTATCTACTGCTGAAATTAAACTCTCATGACTTAACTATATTAACCCTGAATATTAATAAATGAACTCTTTAGGGGTACTTCTATATCTAACTACAACACACTGATATTGTCATTTGTGTCCAGATGAGTTTAAATATTGGAGAAAGTATTATACTTTGAAGACCAATAATTAGAAAGATTATAGTAATGGCAGATGCTCCTGAAACTAAGAAACATTTTTCCATGTGATTTTTAGACAATAAATCTATTTATTTTATTTAAATCACAATTGCTGTTACCATTTTAAATTTATAGCTTTTATAAGTGCTATCAGTGTATAAGTAATAAAAGTTTGTTTCAGATGAGTAGGCAGTTATATAAATGCTGCAGCTCAAATGCCCTGGGTGGGTCACTTCCACTGTTCAACATGTTCATAACAGTATGATATAGCCATGCACACATCATCCAAAGGTATCAGCATTTGTCAAATAGTTAAACACATGGCTCTAACACCCATGTTCAATAACATAAGTTTACAGCTAAAGGAAATGTGGATGGATAAGAGAAATGAAAGCATGATGAAAGGGGAAATCAGAACACCCTGATTTGGCTTCTGTGCTAGTCGGTGTTCTTACCATAAGCTTGGTGAGAGAAGAGGGTGCCTCAAAAAAGACGGTAGCATAGCTAATATCCTTCAGGGTCCCAAAGTTACTTGGCTGGTTATTTTAACTACAGAAGATTATTCCAATGTCCTATGTTTCAGTAATAAGCAGACAATGAAGCATTTGAGGTACAATAATATTGTGAGTTGTACAATATGAGACAAAGAGAAACAAGGAACAAACAAAAAGCAGGTATCAGACCAAAAGAGCCTGGAATTCATTTGATATGCCTGCCATTGTGCACCCTAAGATCATTTTACTTCAGGTAACTTATTTCTTTTTACTCTTTTTGTTGCTACTATTTTTTAAATTTCACATATTTATTTAGAATAAAATTATATTGATGTTTTACACTGTTGTCTTATTAAAAGCAGAAATTTCAGGGCGAAAGAGGACTAGTCTGAAAATGCTGCATATTTTAGTGACTTAGGGATTCATGAGGTAACTAAGAAACTATGATTTACTTTTATCTTTGTTATTTATTTAAAACACATATCTAAAAGATCAGTTTCATGATGATTTTCATTTATTTTCCCCAGTACAGAGATATTTAGTTGAAGCAACAAAATTCAGACCTTGAAATTTGTGTTGTAAACACTTTAATATGCAACATGTGTCAATTTAAAATGGTTCCTTTGTCCCCCAGTGTCCTTTAACATGAGCTTTTTCTGTTTAAGTTGCAAGCCAAGTTTGGTAAGAAGTAATTTATAGTGCCCTTTGATTAATTTACCTGTTTCATCTTTATGTAGAAGCCATTTTGAGGTCTAAGGACTTACTAATTGTATTATTGTAGAAAAGAAATAAAATGTCAAGCTGTCATCTGTGAAAACTGCATATACTAAGTAACTTACTATTAGTGTGGACCCAAGTACTGTCCAATATATATTCTTCAAAACAAAGTCAAATGAATTCAGGATATATGAGGGAAAAATTCCCATGTGAAGTGAAATGGCCTTCTGCGTTAAAGCAAAGCTCATAATACCCCAAGATCTTAAGAGAATCTCTGTTATGGAAATATAGTTTAAGAGGGTCAAGCAATATGAATTTGCTCCTAGGAGGAGTCCTCTTTTTCTTGAAGTCTGATTACATTAACAGCTACTACTACAAAAATGCCTGTCACCATAGCTAGTGGTTGCTCTTTAAAATGCTAACCTCCTATGGATAAAGCCAAGGGGTCTAAACAGAACTGACACAGGTTGGGGTTTTCAAAAGAAAATATAAAGGCATATAATGGCAAAGCTTACAAAATCTACTCTCTGATTCTAAGGTAACCTTAATCTAGAACTTGACACATGGCAGGGACTCCAATTATCCATTTGAATATATGAACATACATACACACTCACATATACACGTGAGTGTTGTTAATGTTCAGGTTGAAAAAGTTAAATACTAGAGATAACGAAAATTAAAGGTAGGCTTGGGTTCGAATAGAAAAGCACAAGGGCTAGAAAGTTTCTAGCCCTCCCTTTGAATTTGACCCAGGGATAAACTACCCTAGATATTATCCTGGAGTGTTTTCTCCAGTAGGTTTTCTGGCTTCACAGAGGCAATAAAATCTCCCAAACAAGTTGAATGTCAGGGTTGTCTCAGTTTCTCTAGGACCCAAAATATCTTGATTTATGTATGCATATAGGTGTGTGTTTCTGTGAAGAATGACCAAAAGTCAGAGAAAGGGGGCAAGACTAGGACTAGGATCAGGACCCTCTGGCAGTAGGGCAACAAGAGCCTTTATGCAACTGAGATATAGATAGATTTCATATATGAATTCATTCTACAGTATTCATATAAGATATTTCAGAAATGTTTTGTTTTGATCCTTAATAAATGACAAAGGCTCTGCTATTCTAGATCATAAGATGAAATTGTATTCAAACTAATAAATATGAAACATCGAATTTCAAATTTAAATATTCAACTGGCATTTAGTGGATGAGGAAAGTTTTTATCAAAGGGTGAAATATGTTAAAATCTTTGGTGAGCTTTTTTCTTTTGTTTTGTTTCGGTGTTATAGTTTGTGGATAAATCTATTTTCAAATAATGAGAATTGTGAAATACAAAAGCTTAACTGTAGTTCTTCATGAGGAACATTGAGCAGGGATTTTATTTTTAGAAAAGAGACTAGTAGAAAGAATCAAGGACATCTGTGATTACAATTTCTTATAAAGGATCAAGTGATTAGAATATCTGTTTGAAAAAAGAAAGTGCCATAACGTCTGTTTAAACAAAGAAAAAAGTAATAAATAATGATTTGTTGCTTCCTCAGAGAATAAATCCCTCATGCTAAAATTCCATAGCTAATGTCTTCTTTGTAGGATTTTGTATTCTAAAGAGAACTCTAACTAGGGAGCAATGTTGCCCAAGAGAGAAAGGAAGAGTGATTGATTTTGATATGTTTGTGAAAGTACATCATGTGCATTAGGGTGTTCCCCCCCTTCCACATCCCCCTCAGTTAAGTTACCTTCTTTGCTCACCTAAGGTTTCTCCTTCTTTGTCTGGAGTCCTTATTGTGTCCCACTGTCTCCCTAGCTTCCACATATTAGGGCGAGCATACAATTTTATTTTTTACTTTTTGTGACTGACTAATCTTACTTAGCATATTGTTTTCCAGTTCCATCCATTTCCCTGCAAATGATATGATTTTGTTCTTCTTCTTCTCTATGGCTGAGTAAATTTCCATTGTGTACATATTCCATAGTTTTGTAATCCACTCATTGGTCGATCACTAAACTGAACCTGAGAAGGAAGGAGGGCGAGGGAGTAGGGCAGGAATTGGGGAAGGGTTAAAAGAGAAATGTGTGCATGTATGCTTTTACAAGCTTGTACATAACAAAGATGTATGATTACAATGCACCAATTAAAAAATAAAATTAAAAAAGAAAAGGAAGAGTGACTTGGTCATGCACCCCAGAATGAGGTCCTGTCTTAAAACAACCACTACCCAGCTGTGCAAACTTGGACAAATTGTCTAACCTTTCTGAATATCTATTTATCCATCCGTAAAGCAATAATACTATAATAAGATTCTCATTTCTAAGGGTCAAATGAAATTATGGTTGTAAAATATTGTATAAATCCCAAAGTTCTACACCAATAGGAGATTGAACCCAAGGGCAGTCTAACTCTGAGTCACATCCAGTGCTCTTTTTATTTTTGTTTTTTGAAATAGTGTAACACTAAGTTCTTGAGAATTGCAGTATTGCTGAGGCTGTCCTCCAATATGTGATCCTTCTGCCTCAGCCTCCCAAGTACTAGGATTACCAGTGTACATCACCACACCTGCTCACACCAATAAAATTTAATACCTCCATTAATTAAATAAAAGCTGAGTTAAGGAGGTCTATGAATATGATAATTATGGCATTATCATTTACTGATCCCTTACTCCTTGACAGAACCTGAATTCTCTAAGCAGGTTTTTTTGGGGTTTTTTGTTTTTGTTTTTTTCCTCTAAGCTGTAGAGGACAAAGTCTTAAGAGATGGGAATGATAAAAAGAAGATAAAGGATAAGAGAAGAAAGAGTAAAGATTCAATTTTCAGGTAACTGGCTACTCTGAGGAAGAAACTAAAATAAATGAAGCTGAAACTATAACTAAAAATATAAATAGAAGAATTTTTTTGTGAGTTAAGAGAATAGTCTGATATCAGAAAGGTGCTTTGTATTTCAGTTAAAGTTAATGTAAAAAAACCATCCAAACTTAGCCTGGTGATATTTTTGAATTACACAGACAAAGAAAAATCCTACATATAGCTCAGCAGAAAATACAAGCCAAATTTAAAAGAAACAGAAACCAATCTGATATCAGATTTCTGCTCTCTGATATTGAGCACTAGAAGAAAGTGAAGCAATGTCTACAGAGTTCTAAAGAGAAAAGGTTTTAACCTAAGCTTTCTTTACCATGTCAAGATATCATAAAAGTTTTATTTCAGCATGAAGTGACAGTCATGAACTTTTACACTCTGAGTTACAGAACTGGCAAAAATATTAAACACAATATGACCCTGGTATATACTTCTACCTGAAGTATATACCATAAAAATCTAAAAGTTAATAAAATGAAATCAAGGAAACTACAGTGAAAATAGGAAACAAAAGATACTTAGTGCAAATGAGGAGGGAGACAAGTAAAACAGTTGGAATGAAGTTAGAGGAGAGAGGCAGAAAGGGAGAAAAGGATAACTTATCAAAGAAACAATTCAAAAGCTGCTATGTCTATTTATAAAGGTATCATGACCATTATCACTAATATGTACAGGGAGAATGGGGGAGAGGTCCTGAGGGAAACACACCAAGTGCAGCATGCATGTATGTTTGTATCACTCAGAACCTCACTACAATGTACAATTACAAAGCACCAAAAAAGCATAAGAATAAAATGTCAGGGCAATAATTATTTAGAAGATAAAATGGGAAAGTGATTCATTTTATAGAGAATTACATTCATAATGGTCAGCAAAAGATACGAAATATCTAAAAATATCATTGAGGGATTTATTCAACCAAAACAAAGGAAATTAAAAAAGATATGAGTGATTTTTTAGAAAATACTGTAATAACTGTATAGAAACCAAGAATTTGAATTATATACTTGGATAAGGATATTAGTTTTATAAATATATCCATTCTTTTAAAATCAGCTTATCGTTTTAAGGCAATTCAAATAAAAATATCATAAGAAAAACAAATTAAAATTATAGTCTCATATTTATATGGAAAGATAAACAGTTGGTAAGTATAACAGCTATAAGAAAAAAGACATTACAGAGAGATTTTCTCAACCAGATACTAAAATGAACTATAAAGCATAGGCATTAAAAGAGTTCAGTACTTACACAAGAATCAATAGACAGATAAATTGAGTACACTAGATTGCTCTGAAACAGACTTTATTAGAAAAACAAACTCAACACATTAAAAATCAATTACTACCAACCAAGGAAGGAGAAATACTCTTTTAATCAGTGTGAGAAAGGTAACCATTTAGAAATCCTCATCTCATATCAAATATGAAGGTAAATTTCACAAAGATTAAAGGGCTAACTGTAAAATACACAAAGCTCATACACTTGATAGAAATGAAGGTGAATATTTAATTTACTACAGTGTTCCAGAATAAGAATATAATATATTGTAAAGATGTAATATTAAGAGAAGATTTTAAAGACTTTATAAATTTAGCATTGGTCTTTGTTATGGAGTAAATCATTTCCTTGTAGAGTGAATTGCAATGGTCCTTGTTATGGAATGAATACTTTTGTGTTAGTCCTTGTTATGGAGTGGATGCTTATGTCCCCCCAAATTCATATGTTGGAGCCCTACCCTCTGATGAGATGATATTAGGAGTTCAGGCTTTGGGAAGTAATTAGAATTAAATGGAGTCATAAGGATGAAACCCTTTTTTATTATTATTTTTAATTTTTTTATAATAATTAGTGCATTCTAATTATAAATCTTTGTTAAGTACAAGCTGATAAAGGCATATATGCACACATTTCTCATTTAAGCCCTTCCTCAATTCCCACCCAACTCCCTCATCCTCCCTCCTCAAGTTCAGTTTAGAGATTGACCTTGCTATATTTGTGAAAGTACATCATGTGCATTAGGGTGTCCCCCCTACCTCTCCCTGTGTTGGAGACCAACAGTGCTCAAGGTCTGTTTTTGCAGACTCACAGGCACATAGAAGTCTGTTTCTGCAGAAATGCAGATTCCTATAACATGTGCTGATTACTGACCAAGGGCAAGAGTACTGTTTTGTCTCAAGATGTTTATTCAGACTGTTACAGTAAAAACTATGTGAATATTTGTTCTTTGAACCTTGAACCTAGAGATGATTATTTTCATAGATGCAACCATTGTGAGAAAGCTTTAACCTTAAAATATACTCTGATGCTCTAAAAAAGTATGTAAGGGCTGAGCTGAATAAACTCAGCATGGCAATATCCACTGTCAGCCCTCCTGAATCTATCCCTTGTTTTTCTCTTTCTTAAGCAACTTTTGCCTTTGTTTTCATCAAGCCACACTTTCTCTCTCCAAGCTTGTCTGACTTAGCCGGCTGGCTCTGGCTTCGATACCCTGTCCATCCCCTTCAGTTAAGTCAATTCTTTGCTTATCGAGGGTTTCTCCTTTTTCATCTGGAGACCTTCTTATGCCCCATCTTCTCCCTAGCACCTGCATATTAAGGAAAACATATGCGTTTTTACTTTTGTGACTGGCTAATCTCACTTAACATAGTGTTTTCCAGTTGCATCCATTTCCCGGCGAATAACATGATTTTGTTCTTCTTTATGGCTGAGTAAAATTCCATTGTGTACATATCCCATAGGTTTTTTTTTTCAATACTTTATTTGTTTATTTTTTTGTTGTTGTTTTCTTTTTTTTTTCATTTTTCATTTTTTTATTTTTTTAGCATGGATTTTTATACATTTTTGGGTACATCAGGGTTAATTACACATCTTTGTTGGGTACAAGCTAGTACAGGTAAAGACATCCATGCACACATTTCTCATTAACACTTCCCCAATTTCTACCCCCCTCCCTCCTTCTCCCTCCTTCTCCAGGTCAGTTTAGTGATTGACTTTGATGTGATCTAGTAAGTACATCAGGCTCATTAGGGTGTCCCCCCTCCTCCCATTACCTTCCATTAAGTCAAATTCTTTGTTCACCTAAGAATTCTCCTTCATCTGGAGTCCCCTCTTATGTCCCATTTTCTCCCTAGCTTCCACATATTAGGGAGAGCATTTGATTTTTAACTTTTTGTGACTGACTAATCTCACTTAACATAATGTTTTCCAGTTCCCTCCATTTCCTTGCAAATAACATGATTTTGTTCTTCTTTATGGTTGACTAAAATTCCATTGTGTACATATCCCATAGTTTTGTAATCCATTCATCTGTTGTTGGACATCTTGGCTGGTTCCATAGTTTGGCAATTGTAAACTGTGCAGCTATAAACATAGATACACATGCGTTGGTCTGATAGTTTGGTTTTCTTTCTTTTGGGTAGATACCCAGTAGAGGTATTGCTGGATCATATGGTAGGATCATTCCCATTCGTCTGAGGATCCTCCATACTGCTTTCCAAAGTGGTTGCACTAATTTGCAATCCCACCAACAATGTATTAGGTATCCCACTTCTCCACACCCTCTCCAGCATTTGTTGTTGTTTGTGTTCTTGATAGTTGCCATTCTGATTGGAGTTAGGTGAAATCTCAAGGTAGTTTTGATTTGCATGTCTCTGATTGCTATTGATGTGGAACATTTCCTCATATATTTACTGGCCATTTGTATTTCTCCTTTTGTGAAGTGTCTATTTAGATCCTTTTCCCATTTCTTGAGTGTGTTATTTGTTTTCTTAGCTGTGAGTTTCTTGAGTTCTCTGTATATCCTAGATATGAGTCCTCTGTCAGATGAGTAGCTGGCAAAGATTTTCTCCTACTCTGTGGGTTCTCTGTTGAGGTTCTTGATAGTTTTCTTTGATACACAGAAGCTCTTTAGTGTAATCCCACATATTGATCTTCCTTTGAGTTGCTTGTGCTTTTGAGGTCCTGTTGAGAAATTTTTGACCTGTGCCTATGTGTTGAAGTGTTGGGCCTATGCCCTCTTCAAGTAGCTGCAAGGTCTCTGGCCTGACTTCCAGGTCTCTGATCCACCTGGAATTGACTCTTGTGCTGGGTGAGAAAGTGGGGTTTATTTCCATTTTCCTGCATATGGTTAACCAGTTTTGCCAACACCATTTGTTGAAGAGGCTATCTTTTTTCCAGTGTATGTTTTTGGCTCCTTTGTCAAAAATCAGTTGACTGTAAGCACGTGGGTCTGTTTCTGGATCTTCTATTCTGCTCCATTGACTTATGTGTCTGTTTTTGTGCCAATACCATGCTGTTTTTATTACTGTGGCTTTGTAGTAAAGTTTGAAGTCAGGTATTGTGATACCTCCTGCATGGTTCTTGTTACTAAGAACTACTTTGGCTATCCTAGGCTTTTTGTTGTTCCAAATGAATTTAAGGTCTGATTTTTCTGTCTGTGAGGAGTGACCTTGGTAATTTCATGGGTATTGCATTGAATTTGTAGATTACTTTTGGGAGGATGGCCATTTTGATGATATTTATTCTGCCTACCCAAGAGAATGGTAGATTTTTCCATTTTCTAAGGTCTTTGTCAATTTCTTTCTTCAGCTTTTTGTAATTTTCCTTATAGAGGTCTTTTACCTCTTTGGTTAGGTTTATTCCTAAGTATTTTATTTTTCATTATGCTATTGTGAGTGGAATTGTTTTCTGTATTTCTTTCTCAGTGGTTTTATGGTTGGTGTAGAGGAAAGCTTCCAATTTTTTAAGATTGATTTTGTATCCAGACACTTTGCTGAATTTGTTGATCAGTTCTATAAGTTTTTTGCCTGACTTTGTTGGGTCTTCTAGGTATAATATCATGTCATCTGCAAAGAGGGATAGTTTTAGTTCTTCTTTCCCTATTTTTACCC